>CM033474.1:79070991-79161284 GCA_019447015.1 Hymenochirus boettgeri
CATTGCACAGAGCTGTGCTAAGATCAGGTTCACTTAATTATCCCTGCAGCTCTGCACCATGTTGTTTCTATAGAAGGGTAATGTTGCGAAATGATAAAGTAGGTTGCAGCGTTAAATTGACTTTTCTAAGGTTATTTTCACACATGCAGGTTTTAATGGCAGAAATTGCTACATATAGCGACTGAATTGCAACCTCTAGGAAATTACATCAAAAAGGATCATTGTTGCTAGCAATGTTCCCTTTAATGTAATATTGTTTTTTTGCACACATCTGTATTATTATCTGTGTGCATGCAAAATTTAATTTTGTGCTTTATGCACTGCAGTGCTTCTATTGCAGTAGATTTTTGTTTGACCTGCATAGCTGTGCGTGCTCGCATGAGCACACAGCTTAGAGTAAGCACTGGTTGCTACAGTAAAATTAACCTTATGGTGACATATGCTATGTGTGTAGACATGGTGACATTTTATTTGTAGACTGTTATTGCCATATAATATTGCGAATGGTGCTTATAAACACAAAGATAGCAGTCATATGAAATCGGGGTATTAGTATATCGAATGATTGTCGTACTGTGCGGCTGATCGCCCAATAAATTTTCTATCAGGCCAGTTGAAAGAAATCTTATTGTGCGATCCTCGGATTGTATGGTCGCATTGTTATGTCTATGGCCACCATAAGTTTATGATCACCATTAATGTAGAACACGGATCAACACAGGCTGGTGTTGAAAAGGAGTTAATAATAATGAGTACAGAATGAAAAGGAAAATGAAAGGGAAAATTAACAATGTAGTAAAAGTAGAAAGAAAGAATAACAAAATAGAAGGTGCGGCAAGTAAACTATGATAAATGGTGGGAGAACAGGTATTAAATAAGAGGGTGCTAAGAAAACAAGGTCAGATACAAAACAAATAAAGCCAACAAAAAGGCTCAGTGATTAGCATTAGTTATGGCTTCAAATCCTTCTTCAGTTACATCCTCCATGAATTTGTACTGTGTGTTCTCCCTGTGCTTGTAGTTTCCTCTGAGTTCTACCACTATCATTATGATGTACTGATGGGTTGTGTGTGTGAGAGATGAAACATGCCATGCAGGGATATAGATGTTGTATTTATAGTCCCTACAGGAGGTGTAACCTTTGGAAGGAAAATGGAACTCAAATAAATAGAACACAATTATCTATTCTTCTGAAAACTGCTTTCCCACATCAACTATTTATTCACTTTATTGGGATATCAGTGGAAATATTTTTTAGTTATAAAAGATATATTCTACCTTGAAAGAAACAAATTGAAACTTGTTAAAAAAATCTTCCAATGTTGACAGAACAGTAAATAGCACCTGTAATTGTGATGAATGAACCACAAGCTCAGTGTTTGATAGAAACGATGACATCCTTTACATGCTCCATTTGTCTAAAGTGACAGGACTGATCCTCAACATTTCTTCTCAGGGTATAGGCAAATAAGAAAATGCTGCTAACCCTGCCCTATGTAAATGTTACACCTACCCGCTTGAAGATAAGAAAGTAAATATGAAGATACAATAGAGATTGTGGGAGCCCTCCTAATAAAAATAGCCCAGAGGTACTATTGATTTTTTAAATTATTACTCATGTTACATTTCCTAAATACTGTTTATAGTCATGGGGTATCTACACTGGGAAAAAATAAATAACTAAAAACTATTATTCTTCCTATCATATTTGTTGCTCTGTCCCCTGTTTCTGTAGATATCCGATCTAAAACATGTAAACCAAGTGCCTTATTATCATAAACTCTAGGATGATAACTTTACGTCTCCTGCTAGTTCACTGATCTGGCGGAACGTTCAAACTTTTAATGGGTCAACTGGAATTTAGTTGAAAAGCGTTGCTGAACTTTCAACACGTGTTGTCAAATCATCTGAGTTCTGTGCCAAGGTCGATAATAGCACAAAACCCCCAACCCAATTGACAGGTGTGTTTGATTCAAATTTTCAGCTCAAACTATCATTGGAAGGGGGTTGGCATCGTTTATCACAAGCATTGACCACTTTACATATATTTATACACACATACATGCATCGTGCGCGCACATATCAACATATGACAGAGTATAATGCATTTTTAAACTTTGCATAATGGCTTTGGTATTTCTTTTCAACATTCATTCAGTCTTGTGGCTTTTTCTTTGTTGGAACTTGTAGAATTGGATTTCATTATCTCTGACAGTTATCAGTAGAATTTATAGCACGACAGCTGTTTCAGAAAGTAGGGCTGCTAAAAACACATTTCAGATTTACTGTTAAAAACACAAACAAGGAATTATAGAGCTATAGGGGTTATGTATAGCGCAGTGTTTTAACAGTTCCCTTATTTAATGGGTAGCGTGCAGAACTTTCATTATCTCAATTCCAGTAAAGCTGAAAACATTGTGATAATCAATGAACAATACCCACAAGCCTTGTAATATAAAATGTAAAATTCATAGAATTTAATACACAGATTTATTTTTAAAAAATTCCCGTTCTGTTTACAAAGTGCAGCACATATTCAATATAGTACATTTTGTATTTTAATGGCTTTATTGTGAATAATTCTATTCATCTCCTTTTTTCATTTTTATAAATAAATATTTTGTTCTGTATTAAACAGGTGATCACACGTATGTTAGTAAAGGTGCATGCGATCAACTGATTTCAACTGCTGCTGGTCCAGTACTGGTGCTTTAAACAGCTGATTTTACTTACCTTTTACTACTACACATGCACAGGCCCTATATTACTTGCCTGCACTGGGGAGAGGTGGGGTGTGTACTATGTAGTCACAGTGACATTAAATAATACCCATGGTAAAAGCTTAAATTGCTATAACCTCACTCCTGGGTTTACTACAATTTCTTCATTCCACCTTGTTGGGTGTCGTGAACTGCTCAAGGGAATGACAAGTTTCTTGCTGAAAACATCTCCTCATTGATCAAGTGAGGCACTCTTAGAGGAGGATAAACTTTTGTGTCTTGGTATGTTAGATTTAGATCAAACCCGGGGGTGAGCACCTAGTAGTTTAGTTGATCTAATTAACATTTTTTTATGTAATTCAACACAGTATATAGTCATTAATGAACACACTCAGGGAAGTTCTTATCATTAAAATGGTGCTTAATCTGCCCCAACCAATCAAATGTTATTTACCATTTAAAATATAACATCTAAATGGTTGGAGCAAAATTAGCATTTTAACAATAAGAACTTTTACCGGTATTACATCTCCCTGACTGTTATTAAAGGAATAACTATATATTAGCAGAATGTATTAGCTCACCCGAGTATAAGCTGAGGTACCTGTTTTTGCCTCAAAAATCAGGAAAACCTGATTGACTCGAGTATAAGCAGAGGGTTGAAATTTATGACCACTACTGCCATACTGGATTTGGCTATTACTGAATGGGACTACTATATGGAAATTCTGCTGTCCATTTAAAGGGCAACTAATGACTCAAAACAATACAGAATCAGAAGGCAATGTTTTTAACAATATATACTATCCTCCTGATTCTGTATTGTTTTTAGGCATTAATTGCCCTTTAAATGGACAGTAATCCCATACAGTAACCCCCAATACCTTTCCACTGTAGATGTTTGGAAACAATTCCCTGAATGCTTTAGTTGCCAGGCATTTTAGTTTCCAAACATCTATAGTGGAAAGGTATTGGGGGTTACTGTATGGGATACTGTCCCCCCAAAGCCCCCCCAGTTCAGTGTTCACTTACCTGGGCAGTCTTCAGTTTTAACTGGCTGCCGCTCGCTCCGCATCTGTCCTCCTGATGTCACTACTCATTGCAGGGAAGAGAGAGGCGTCGAGTAGTGACATCAGCGTGAGATGCAAAGCGAGTGGCACCCGGCAGAGAGGTGAGTGGGTTAGTGACTCAAGTATAAGCCGAGGTTCGATTTTCAGGCTTTTTATACAGCCTAAAAACCTCTGCTTATACTCAAGTATAAATGGTAGTTCACTTAAATGAGAAGTGAAGAATGGGAGGTAAAGGAGCAATGCCTTACCTTCTGTTCTTAAATCAATACTACAGGAGTCAGGAATCTTATTCGAGATCCACTGCTGGCTGCAGTGACAGATCCCGACTGCTTCCTGCTTCAATTTAAAGGGAATGCCCGCCCCTTTCTTTAAAAATACATATATTGTAGAATACCCCCCAAAACATAAAGTTTGTTTTGGCCAAAAGCTTTAAATGGGCTCCCACACTGAGCTATTATACTTTCATGCTCCTCCTCGCTCCACCGCTGCGGCTCTGCACTTCCGGGTAAGGCAGTCAGTGTCGGTCGTGACTGTGACGTCACGGCCAATCACTGACTGCCATTCCCGGAGCGGCTCCACCATTGCAGTAGTTTACTGAACTTTCGTTTATTAACGAACATTCGCCGTAAATGTAGGAGATATTATACTTACAAGTTCCTCGCTCCACCGCTGCTTCCGGGTTCTCAGTTAATCTCCACTGCGGCTGCTCAAGAACATAAAAAGAACAGAGCAGCCACAGTGGAGATTAACTGAGAACCCGGAAGCAGCGGTGGAGCGAGGAACTTGTAAGTATAATATCTCCTACATTTACGGCGAATGTTCGTTAATAAACGAAAGTTCAGTAAACTACTGCAATGGTATTCTATGGGGATTGCAAATCTATGATTGCGTTACCATAGATTTACGATTGTTAAACTGATGGTTAAAGGCACAGTATTGCTTTTTAGATTTTTTTAAATAAATTTGACTTCAAGTACAGTTACTCTAACTGTATACCACAGATATACTCCTGTGTGAAAAATGATGTTGGTTAAACAAGCAGAAGTGTTAAGGAGAGAATAAAAGGTTCCCATCAGTGTTGGCTGGAGAATTAGCTAAACAAATGTTTCTTTTTGTGCTTTGTTGTCCTGTAGGTCTTAATAAGGAACTATGCAGTATAATATAAACAGCATTGCAATAAATGTGATTATTTAGCTGTTTAACCTTATCCCAATTTGTGGTTGAAAGGTTTTACAGGAGGTTAAGATGACTACACTGCAGAGTGAAAAACTACTCGCTACTCCATTTGTATTAAATAATTTCTTAGGTTACCCCCTTATTGGTTAGAAGGGAGAGACAGGTCTAATTAGAGAGGGATTAGTTTATTTATTTATGGTTTATTTATTAAGAGGCGCAAACAGTTGCTAATTTGCCTCAGCCAATCAGATAATACCTATTTACTGATCTACTGTCGTTAAAAAACATTTGATAACATTTGATTGGTTACTGCAGATTAGGATCATGGGAAACATTTCCTCCTTTTATTGAATAAGACCCTTATTTCATTATTATTAATTTGTTAATATATAACTAATAATTCTAATTACATTGCTATAAAAAAAACAACAACTTTCGTACCAAGTATGGACTTTCAATACATTAAATTACAGCTTTTATGAACAAGTTTTTTATGATCATCTTACAGCTTGACTGGTTTAAGGCGGAGAGGCACGCACTAGTTTAGATAGCCTTGTATCCTTCTGCTTGTTACTGTATTCAAAGAGGAGAATAATGGAGAATTAACCAAAGTACCAGCGCTACTGTTAGAGTATTATTTCTCCAACAATAAAACATTTAAAGGCATTATGATTGTGTAATTGTGAGTCACTGTCTTTGGAGAATTTCAGCATCATCAGTTTTCCAATTGTTTATTTTCCTTTGCTGAACAATGACTGTCATTGAGGTTTTTACTTTTATAAAATGACAGAAGTGCACTTGAATTGAAAGGAATCTTTTCAGTAGCCCACAGGATCTCACCTCTATCTATTTCACAACTAGTGCATCATTGGTATTGTATTTTATGAGTATTAAGCCTTATTTGTTAAGCTACTTGAATTTCTTTTTTAAAACCCTGGTATCAAATTCAGAAGTATTGTTTAATAATTACACAATTTGTATCTACTTATTCGCTATCACAGCTATCTTCCTATTCAAAAGGTTTCAGCCTTATGGACAGTTGCATGCACAGGGGAGCCCCCCCCCACACTCCTGGTCAGGGGCACTTCTAGGGTTTTTGCTGCCTGAGGCAAACTTTAGAATGCCGCCTCTGACCGTACTGCGGCGCTGCAGACAGCAGACTGCAACTGCTCCTCGGTTCGGTCTGTCTGCTGAGTGCAAGTGCTGAGCAGCTCCTCTGCTCCAAGGCTTTTTTCACACACAGTCTGTCACTCACTGTCTGTCTGTCACGCGTGCTGGTGCCGTGCTGTGGCTGTGCTGTGAGCTGAGATGGGCTGGCCACTCCTTCCAGGCTCCACGCTCCAGTTTTGCCGCGCGGAAAGTCCGGCGCCGGCGGGCAAGTCCCGGAAGTTGCGCGCACGGCCGCGCGTGCAGCGCGGCGCTGCGTGCGGCCTACTAACAGTTGCTGTGCGCTGCCGCTGACACACGGACACGGACCACAGTGACTGTCCCAGACCCAGATGTGCGCCGGTCGCGCATGTGCGGCGCAGCGGCGCTTGCTTTAGCCGGTTAGTACAATGATTTTTTTTTTTTGTGTTCTTCAAATTGGCGCCTTTGGCAGAGTGCCGCCTGAGTCACATGACTCAGTGAGCCTCATTAGAGATGCGGCCCTGCTCCTGGTCCCTCCCTACCCACCCTTAACCAATTGTTAAAAAAGAAGCAGAACTCTACTTACAGACCTTCTCTCCTATGGCGCTCTCCATTGACTGCAGCTGCATTTGTGATTGGCTGCCTCTCACAGACGTGGCTGCCTGTCTGGCCCCTGTTTGCTAGTTACAACAAGCAGGGAGATGAATTAGTGCGTGGTGCTGTAAGTAGCGCTCTGAATCTTTTATTTAACAATCTAACATGGCAGTTGGGGTTGGGCAGGGATGCCTTACATTATATTAAAAGTTTTCCTGCAGGGTGGAGATGCCCTTTAAGAAAAAGGCAGGATCGGTCCAGACAGCAATGGAAAAAAGAGTTGAAAACAGTAGGTCAAAACACAAAATGCACCATAAGCTGAGTAGCCAAGCTAAACACTATAAGGGTTATTCAATAAAAGTTCTTATCGTTTAAAATGGTGCTAATTTTGCCCCAAACAATCAGATCTTTTTTAATTTGAAAGCTAAGATCTGATTGGTTGGGGCAAAATTAGCATCATTTTAAACAATAAGAACATTTATTGGATAACCCTGCATAATGGGTCACAAACAAGTGTCAAGGCTTAAAAAGGCAAATGGACCCATGAGTACAAAGCAGCAATTCAATCACTCACAAATTCAATAAATAATCAGAATGGAGCACAATCAGTTAGAGAGACTTCCCCAGCTGTGCTTCTGCAAGCACCGCTGATGGCAGAAGGAAGAAAGGGAAAAGTCTTAAGTGCCAAAAAGCCTGACAGCCAAAGCTTGCTTCCCAGCTGGCGGAAAGACTTGAACCTGTGTGAGTAACACCACTCGCAACACAAACAATAAGAGATGCTAGAACAAGAGGCAGGTATGGTGTATTCTGTCACCATTTACAGTATCTGTCGCCTATATTTTTAGTTATCTAATAATTTTCTTATGGCTTCTGCAGCTGGTGACATTACTATCCGGGAAATCAATATGGATGCTAAAAAAGATTCTACTAATGAGGCAAAAAGAAAATTCTGAGCCCAATTAATAGTGAAACCAGGTAACATTGTTAGCTAAAAAACAATAAACATGGTTAAAAAAAACAAAACATGTCAAGTTACTCTCTTGGTCTATGCAACACAAGTGGGATAATAAGAACTAGGCACCTGTATGGGGGCAGTCAAACTGTGTGTGCATAATACTATAGTAATACCTGTGTATACCTGCATAATACATATTCCAAAACTGGTACATGATACACAGGATGTCACAAATGTTACAGAGCAAAGCAGGAATTATCAGGAATAACAGACAAAAAGTCTAAATTGCAGGAAAAAATGCAGTGCTGGCTCCACACATGGATGAACTGCTAAGAAGAAATATACTTCTTGTATAATTCTACCTCTGGGCAGCTACCAGGTATACATTAGAAAAAGTTCAGCTGCTGAGTATTATCTGAGAAAAACAAGCACAATATATACTGTACACTTCTATGCAAAAGTTTTAGACAGGTGTGAAAAATGCTGTAAGAATGATTTCACGTATATAAATTCTAATAACTTATTCTTATCTATTTACAAAATTTACAAAAGTGAGCTTACATAAGAAAAATCTAAATGAAATCAATATTTGCCTTTAAACAAGCTTCAAGGTACACTAGAATAAAGCATAGGATTTTGTATGATTAATCAAACAGGAAATAATGATTGAATACCATTTTCATATGTAGGTAAAAACACAGACATTAACTGAATAAATCCTACTTCCCTTCAAAATTGTCCAATCTACAGCAGAGCGATAATCTCTGATCTGGCAGAAAGGTGTGGTACCCAGTTTCACCCATCTACTGTCCAGAGAAGTCTGTCCTGAAAAGGGTTTCATAGAAGAATTGAGGCCAAGAAGCCATACCTCTCACAGATACTTCTGATTGGCCTCAAATTTATACTGCAGCTGGTATGGCCTTAAACATACAAAATCCAAAGTTCACTACCCATTATAAGTAGAATATTTGGTATTGTGCAATTATAATAGCATGCTCAGGCCAGTTCAGTAATACAAACACAAGCCAATCTGACTGAAGTGTGTGTGAACCGTGATCTATGTGTTTTCGGTAATGATGTCAGGTCATCGTCAGGATCATATCGTCATCTTAAATACCCAGTGCAAACCCCTCCTTCTCACTCATTTAACCCCAGTGTTACCTTACTGTAAAGGCCATCAAATTTTACAAATAAAATGTATACAAAAATAGCATTAAACATGTTTAAAATATAACAGAAATTAACCCGCTTCAAAAGATTGCTCATCGCACCCCTCAATCGTCTCAACATCTACTATATTCGTTGCAAGTCCCCTGCACGGCTTCGTTCTCATCCTCCCCACATCCACATATCCATTCGTCAAAGCCTATTAACCATGCGATCCTATAAGGCCAATATAGCAGCTGGATCAGTCTCCAATTTAAAGAGACTAGACCTGTCCTATTAATGACAGAAAGCCCATTAAACCAAACCATAAGAGGCGTGTATGTAGACTAGCATACCATACAACCTTAAAGGTCTACCTTGGTGGGGTTCCATCTCAAAGTCCCTGGGTGTCTTGAAGGGGAGAACAGGATTAAAATTTAGCAGGAGCAAAAACACAAAAAAACCCATAGTAGAATACTTGGTATTATTGAATCATTGTTGAGCCACATTTAACAAATAACAGATCATGGTTCAAGAGTATTTCACAATCCCATGGGGGGGCAAAGTACCCAAACATTTCATGCATTTGACCTTAATTTTAAGTAAGTCCCAATCCCTATTCCCCCTTTCTTTTAGGATGGGATGTGGTCAATTGTCATACATCTGAACATGGCCAAGCTATGTCCTTTCTCTTTAAAATGTCTGCCAACTGATTTTTCCCCAAATTTGTCTCCCTCTCTTCTGTGTTGGTCAGGGTTAACAAGGGCTACCCGGATCGCAGCCTTTTGATTGCTCATTCTCTTATGAGCTGTGGTCCATGTCTTCACCACATAATATTTTTCACACGGGCACCATATCATATAGATGACAAAACAACTGGTGCAGGTAAGTCTGTGTTTAATCTCAATATGCTTTCCAGACTGGGGACTGATATAACCTGCAGCTCTGGCTTGCTCAGAAGTTATAACTCTGGAGATTTATATATATATATATATATATATATATATATATATATATATATGTGTGTATTTAATGTACATCTGTTAATAATGTATCTATTTGTTTATGCATCTAGACAAGGATGTAGATGGTTAGACACTTAGATGTAGATGGGAAATAATGTAATTTAATGAGCATTGTAAATTTAATGTATTTGTTATTTGTTGATTCCTGGTGATCCCGCATCCCCAAAACAAATGGAAACATTTTTTTTTGAGGATATTAAAATCCTAATTGCGGTGTTATCTGGAAATTATATTGGAAGAAGTTTATCCATGCTTCCCTTACACTAGCACCAGCTGGTGAACACATGCAGAGGGATTTCCATGGAGGGTTAGGATTGGGGCTTTAACCACTAGTTTGTGGCAGCTACACTACATGAGTATTGCAAAAGAAATCTGTGCAGCCACTGCATAAGATTCACCCAGAGAAAATCCCTGATACAGGATACACACATCAACCATGCTGTCACTACCAGGGGTGCTGATAAAGGTGGAAAGTGGTTGTTCTTGACACACCTGATTATATAGAGGAGGTCATGCGGCAATTGGGTGATATTGAGACACTACACTCTCTAGTGACCCTTCAAAAGGTTGAACTCAGCATGCAATTGGAACAAGGAGTCAGGATAGGGGTCTTTAAGTTGGAACAGGCTAGGGTCCTCATGAAGGAAAATCCTATTACCCCTATCTTCCATCATTTACCGAAGCTACATAAGTCCCATATTAAACCTGAGGACAGACTGACTGTCGCCAGCATTGTCTCCCTTCTAGAAGGCTTATCTGCCTGGGTTGATTCTCTACTCCAACCAGTGATGAAATCTTTGTTCTCTTATCTTAGAGATACGAGTCATGTACTTCTGAAATTGGAGACTTTCAAATGGGAACCCTATTATCTATGGGTTACTATGGACGTTAAGTTGTTGTATACACGTATATCCCATGAGGATGGACTTCTAGCAAATAGAGAACTACTCATAAAAAAAACTTATACTCTGATACACTGGTTGGTTTTAATGTAGAAAGGGTGAAGGTTTTTCTTGCACACAATTATTTTATGTTTAATGATTGCTGCTACTTACAATGTTGGGGTACTGGGACGGGGGCTTTGTTTGCCCCATCATATGTAAATTTATTCATGAGCAAGTGGGAGCTACAGTATACTTACCATGCATCCAATCCCTATAGGTCATCTATCGCGTGGTATGCAAGATATATAGATGACCTGCTTTTTGTTTGGCAAGGTAGCATGGATGAGCTCCACATGTTCCATGAATATCTAAACACTGTAATTTAGAGTCAATCATGCAGTCTGACCCCCACTTTATATATTTTCTGGATTTCATACTTAAGGCTAATATTCTAGAAGGTACCAAATGGTTGATACTACCATTTACAGAAAATCTATTTTGGGGAATACTCTTTTCATGGCAGACAGCTGCCATCCTCCCTATACAAAAATGGTTCCTATGGGCCAGTTTGTCAGGGTCCAGAGGAAATGTTTGTCGGACTCTGACTTTCAGGATCAGGCGGAGGACCTCAAGACCAGACTGAAACAGACTGATACATATTCAGATAAGAATATTAAACTGGAATATAATAAAGTATGTCAGTTGAAGAGGACTGATCTCTTATATTAAAAGTCCAATCCTACCTAAGAGATCTAGGATATTGGGAGTTGGAGAAGGAGTGAAATAAGAGAAAAGTCTTCTTTATAACTAAATATAGTCAGGAGTACACACAAATCTGTAATATTATCCATAGACACCAATTTTGCAGGCAGATCATAAACTAAGGGAAGTATTTGAGAATTGAGAGATCAAATTTGTGCTTTCCCAAGTTTAGTATATGATTACAAAAATCAGGGGTACATCAATAAAACATTTGTTTAAGCATTGTAAATTTAATGTATTTGCCATTTGTTGATTCCTGGTGAAGGAGACACCTGCATCCCCGAAACATTATCTATGCTTCCCTTACACTAGCACCAGGAGTTGAACACATACAAACGGATTTACATGGAGGCGCTCTGGATTGCAACTTTAACCGTGCAACCATCGCATGAGATTCACCCAGCGCAAATGCCTGATACAGGATTCACACATATAAAAACACACACACTCACATCTAGTGAGCAGTTTCACAGTGGGGAATTTAAGAGAGCAGCACACTACGAGCAGATGCACTGAGAAGAAAATGCTGAAACAAGAGCATAATGAATCAGCAATCTGTTATAAAATACAGCGTGAAGTTCCCTAAAAAATCTAAAGAATATTTTCTGTGCCTTCTTTTCATTCTAAATTCAAGAACATATCAGGGAAATTCCACAGATGCACAAATTGGCTTGATTTTCTGTGAATCTCAAACCCCATGTTTGTAACAGTCACATCTCTACTGCAGACCTCCCATCATAAATGTTAAATTGTCCGTATGCTCAAACTGTTATTGTTACACAAAGCTGAGGCTATAGAAAATACAATCACAATTAGAATTTATAAAATAGCAATCAATGTGCATGAATGGGCATTTATTTATACAGCAGCCTCTATACTAGGAATCAGATTTAAGTTGAATTGTTGTCTTGGTGCAGACAGATTTAATAGTGCCAGCCTTAGTGGGTGACTTCCAGAATGGCTTCAAGCCATTTGTTTTTTAAGCTACAACGGCAGGAGGATTTCTGTTTTATTTGGACATCTTTGAGGACATCTGTGAGTGGGCGCCTGCGCATGACAGCTTAACCTTAGACAGTCAACACAGCAGCTTCTGTGCAAACACAATGTAGTCACAACTGCTGATTGATAAATCCAAATGAAACCATTTTTCTGAATGCGTGCCATGTCTCCTTATTCACAATTTCCTGAAGATAGTGGCAAATGTAGAATGTTATAGAGGGAAAATATAAAAGAATACAATTTTTAGAAACAGATCAAGATATCATTAATATCTTTGTGTAATTTAGCTATTTGAAATAAAAAGAAGACAATATGAAGAATGTGGGCAGGTAGGACATTATAATGGATTCCACTTTAGAGTCTGAGTACCAGACAATAAAGTCCAAAGCTAAATCTGTACAAACTACAACTGCAAATGCCACATTTACCAGCATTGATATTAAACTGTGTCTCCAAAAAGAGTTTGTTCAGCGGAGAGTTAGGAGGGCCATAGAATTCACCTTCTGACTTCAGAGGCTATTCAGAGGCTATTCTGAAGGAACCGCCCGAACTGTTCTCTTTTGCGACCGACATGAGAGGAATGGATGAGACGAGACCGTCGAATTTAGGAAAACCACTGACGCCAAAGATATTAGAAACGCCTAATATATCTCAGTAGTGTATGGGCACCTTTATGGTATTTCTTATTGATATTTAGGATTAATATGCAAGAACAGACTTTTGTAAAATCCAAATAATTCTAGTGCAGAAAATTTGTTTTTTTTTACTAAAGCCTTTATTGTCTGTGCATATTAACAGGCAACACTTTGTCCCCAAACCAAGGGTCATTATCAAGCCAAGACCAGATATATATACTGGTATATTTGCTTTGTTACTATATCAAGTAATTGCTTATGTACAAAACCTTTGGATGGTGATAAAGTATCTGCTGTAGAAGATTTGGTCACAAGTCAACTAACAAATCATTCCACATTGTTCACCAACATAGGGCGGATGGATGTTCAATACATTTTGTTTATTTTAACATACAGTATCCATTATCTTTTCTCTTTTTAGTTCCACTTTCCACTTATTTATCTATATTTCTCCCAACTAGTAGAAGTGATACATATATCACTATACAGTTTTTCCTATATTGGGCATTAGCATTCTAAGAGCACAGAATTTATGAGGTCACATGGGGAGGGATTTTTAAAATTGGACACTTGTGTAAAGTTATTGTAGCCTTGATAAAGGTCTGAGACAATTGAACTGAAACATTGCTATTACACTATGATAAAGAATGAAATTCAAAAGTCCTAAAAGTGCACGGTTGTCCTTTTGAAGATTTTTCTTATACAAGTTTATACACCCGTTTCCAGGTTTAGTAAAGTATGAAGCCAATAAAAAGTCATATAGTAAATATGGTGTTTGTACACAATTTATGTCCATCCCCAATAGGAAATAATATGCTGCACAGTTATCAGAAAATAATATTGTCTTGGTTAAAAAAGAGAGAAAAAAAAACCAGCCTGTGTTTTGTGGTCACTGAAAGATTGCTGATGGGTGCATAAATAAAGCATGCTAGAACATCTGTTCTTTGTTGTGCATTCAGCTTTTTAATGCCTTCAAAGAGCAGCTCTGACGCATCACTGACTACCACTCCCCACTCACTACATTTTACCAGAATATTATAAGCCTTTCTGGCAGGAATCATAAGCGAGGAGTCCAGTCAAAGGGTTTTATAAGTGTTTAACTCTTTCATTAATTAACACTGTATGTTTTTATGATACTCCAGTTTAAATCAGAATTTCTATGAATAAAAGACACCCTAATATATATTCAAAGGAATATTCCAAGGGGCATTTCTTTTATTATTATTATACAATATAACCCTTGTATGAACGATACATTTAAAATGAGATCTAACAAATCTAATTCTTCCCACAGGATCCTTGGTTGCGGGTGTTATAGGGTCTAGGGTCCTTAGATTGAAAGCTCTAGGGAACAGTGATGTAAATAGCCTAACTAATTGTAAATGATATAAATATAAACTATATACAATGCATTCACTGTCACAATCCCACAATCCCTCAATACTCTTCAATGGGAAGAGTGTGCTCAACAGTATGTAAAGGGCCAGAGGTTGACTGTCACAATGTCACCACAATAGTTCTTTGACTCTTTTAATTTGATAATTTGATGAATAGAATCATATATATATATATATATGAGAAAAGGACCTAGAAAGGTACCGAAACGTTGCCTACACAATGATGTATTGAACACAATAAAGATTTGGATGAATAAGACCTGAGAGTGCGTTGAATCCTACAACTAATGCTTATGCTTATATATATATATATATATAATGCTAATTAGTTGTAAATATACAACTAATGCTCATGCTTATATATATATATATATATGTGTAACAAATGAGCTGCACCAATTAATATATAGTAATCTGTTTTATTACATGCTTACTACAAACAGCCTATAACTTGTTCCCTTTTTCAAAGTTGTAAGCAGGTGATTTAAACATCAAAAACACTCCCTTTTAAAGGGATAACCCCTCCCATGGGGGAAGTGACATCATACCATACTATACATAGCATTACAATTAATTCATTTTACATATTATACATATTTTTAGTTTAACCCCTAAACTATTTCTATCTATGTTAATTAATATAATAGAATTATAAATAAAGGTAAAGATTATAGTCCCTGTTCATCCCATTTGGTGCCAGGGACTCTAATCTCCTGATCCACCAGGTCTTTATTCTAAATTACTTTCAGGTGTGGTGCAAAGGAGGACCACACCTGAATATCTAATTAATTTATGCTTATATGTGTAGTTGAGTGCTGGAGTCTTTTGTGTAATATATATATATCCATGTTGGTAACAAGCACTCCGAGGACTTATTCTTAGAGAATTTTTATTAAGACAAGGTAGGTCTGAGGCCTATAGAGAGTTGGTTTATATACATAAACCAACTGCTGTAGGCACACTCTCGGCTCTATAGAGTTGGTTTATATACATAAATTAACTGCTGTAGGCACACTCTCGGCTCTATAGAGTTGGTTTATATACATAAATCAACTGCTCTAGGCACACTCTCGGCTCTATAGAGTTGGTTTATATACATAAATTAACTGCTCTAGGCACACTCTCGGCTCCATAGAGTTGGTTTATATACATAAATCAACTGCTCTAGGCACCCTCTCGGCTCTATAGAGTTGGTTTATATACAAAATTAACTGCTCTAGGCCCACTCTCGGCTCTATAGAGTTGGTTTATATACATAAATCAACTGCTCTAGGCACACCTCGGCTCTATAGAGTTGGTTTATATACATAAATTAACTGCTCTAGGCACACCTCTCTCTATAGAGTTGGTTTATATACATAAATCAACTGCTCTAGGCACACTCTCGGCTCTATAGAGTTGGTTTATATACATAAATAACTGCTCTAGGCACACTCTCGGCTCATAGAGTTGGTTTATATACATAAATCAACTGCTTCTGGCACACTCTGCTCTATAGAGTTGGTTTATACATAAATCAACTGCTCTAGGCACACTCTCGGCTCTATAGAGTTGGTTTATATACATAAATCAACTGCTCTAGGCACACTCTCGGCTCTATAGAGTTGGTTTATATACATAAATCAACTGCTCTAGCCACACTCTCGGCTCTATAGAGTTGGTTTATATACTAAATCAACTGTCTAGGCACACTCTCGGCTCTATAGAGTTGTTTATATACATAAATTAACTGCTATAGGCACACTCTCGGCTCTATAGAGTTGGTTTATATACATATCAACTGCTCTAGGCACACTCTCGGCTCTATAGAGTTGGTTTATATACATAAATCAACTGCTCTAGGCACACTCTCGGCTCTAGAGTTGGTTTATATCATAAATCAACTGCTCTAGGCACAACTCTCTCGGCTCTATAGAGTTGGTTTAATCATAAATCAACTGCTTAGGCACACTCTCGGCTCTATGAGTTGGTTATATACATAAACCAACTGTCTAGGCACACTCTCGGCTCTAAGAGTTGGTTTATAACATAAATCAACTGCTCTAGGCACCTCTCGGCTCTATAGAGTTGGTTTATATACATAAACCAACGGCTCTAGGCACACTCTCGGGTCTTGATCAAATGATTGAACACCATATTTGAACCTACGATCAATGCATTTCAGCCACTGAATGGGAAGTTAGTTTGAATAGTTTACCTGGCTATTCTGTCTCCCTTTATTTATAGTAGCCATAGATGAAAGTGAAGACATCTTGGATATAAAGTAATACCTTTTATTGGCTAACTAAAATGATTGAAAATGCAAGCTTTTCGAAGGCTTCTTCCTCAGGCATGATACAATACTGAATCTTATAAAGCACTGTATTTTATACATACTAGAACAAAGACTTTCTGACATTACATAGATGTTATCTTTTGCACCCAGCAATGGCTGTCGTAAATAAAACAGTAAATGCACATTCAATGATCACAGGCAGTAATAAAAGAATTAGCAGGGGTTAAATAAATAATCAGATACACTTCACCTCTAGTGTCCATGGAGGGTCTGGTATAAATGAGATATTTATAGGTTTGGGTGGTTTAGAGGAATTTAGTCTGATTAACTCTAAATGACATTAAGATTAGAAACATTGTGACACATAAAGTTTAGATCTTTGTTGAGTCCAGAGTCCCAAATTTTTGTATAAGTTTACATTCCCTTTATTTATGGCATAATGCTACCTGTTCTGGATCAGCAGATACATTCATAGCTGGTGTCCAATACAGATTTTATACATTCCCTGGGAAATTCATGTTGCAACTGCCAGTGACACGGTAAAAATCTAAATATCTGTTCAATTTTCATGAATTATTAATGAGTATACATAAAAGTGTATTCTTAAAGTGCCACAACTATGCCGCCCTTTACAACATTTACAATCGTTCAAATATAAATACAATACAGGAAATAAATAATTCAAATGGCATAAGTGCAAGTGCAACAAGATGAAAATAAAAAATTGAAGGGGAAGAGCATATTCATTGTCAACAGTATGTATGATAGAAATATTAAAATGCAAGTCTAAGTACCTCAACAGACACTTTCTCCTTCTTTGTTTGTGAACGTTCTTTGCAAATTCTGATAGAATTTACATATTTCTTCCAGGAAGCCATTGAATCTAAATAAATTTAGCAATAGTAAAAAAATATTCCAATTTATGCAAAAAGCCCATTTTGTTGTGTATATGTGTTCTGTATGGATATAGTGTATATGTATAATATGTAAAAGTAAAATGTGCAAATACATCAGTATATAAGGTCAAAACAGTGAAATATTTCCATCTGTTTAGTTCTTAATATTCAGTTCAATTGACCTGTTTTTCAAGTTATGTGCTTATGGTCTCTCCTTTCTATTGTGCTACCTTCTTCGCCACTGCCTCAAGTCTTAATCACAGGCTGAAACTGGTCACATATTGGGATTCTGCCACCTGAGTCATAGTGCTTTTGGGCCCAATGGTATAAAAGCCCCTCTGCACACTTTTCCTTTTATTTCTATCTGTGGATTTACATAGCTTCTGGCTTATACTGTATATATTAACTCTAACAGTTTTGTAAATTACATAAGAAAAAAAAACATTTTCAGTCAAGTCTGTGGGTAAAACATGTTGCCCCTCCCACATACACATACATCTTAAACCCTTTCAATGAATACAAATGTCGAATGACTTGCTATGCACATTAAGGGTGTTGATGAAATGTTTATATTGATTTACAAGAACCCACAGAAATGGAGCAGAAATTAGGAATAGCCCTGTACAGTACATTGCACCAACATTTTTGAAAACAAACCACTTTTAGTTTATTACATTTAAGTCCACAGCTGCTCATTCTTACTCAAAAGGGTCAATGAGTTGTAATCATGCATGGAATATGACATTTGTAGCTCATTTCATATTTAAATAGGTCTTTAGTTTAAAAGGGGAATATTACCCCCGTTCTCTATAGTCTATAATTTGCAAGTTATTTCAGGCTTAATAAGTTAGTAGCCATTTGATGATTTAAAGTGTTGGAGGTGCTGGTACAGTACAGCTGACACTGTACTGGGAATGATGCATTCAGTTGTATAGATACTGTGTTGACAGAACCCTGGAACATGCATTCATAATTTTCTGAACAGATACTTTGTATCACTACAAGTCTTTAGTTGCTACCTGCATCTTCTCATTGCAGTTTCTCGTAATTTACTGCATCTTGGGAACCCAGAAGGTAAGGTGTGCAGAACTAAGGTATAGCAAAAACTAACGCTTCGTATATTTCTCAATGAATAATAAATAAAGGCTGCCCAGTCTTTTAGTATGCTGACTGGGATGCTCCCATTTTTATTGTGCAGAAATAGCAAAATGCTTAGGAGCATTAATGCGTGGCTAAGAGAGTGGTGTAAGGAAGAAGGGTTTGGGTTTATTGAGAACTCGGCAGACTTTGCTGTCGGCTACAGGCTCTTTAGTAGGGATGGGTTGCACCTCACTGATGGTGGTGCAGCTGTTTTAGGGGAGAAGATGGCTAGAGGGTTGGAGGAGATTTTAAACTAGGTTTGGGGGGGAGGGTATTAGCAGTCTCACTGGGATAGATAGCCCAGGAGAAAAGCAGGGCGTAGATAGGCCAGTGGTGGGCGGAAAGGGGGGTGGGGCTAGCATAGGGGATAGGGAGGCATGTGTATTAAAGTGTACGAATAAATTACAGGATCATAATCTAAAATGTATGTTTGCAAATGCGAGAAGCCTGGCTGACAAAATGGGTGAATTGGAAATTATGGCATTGAAAGAAAAGTATGATGTAATAGGTATAGCAGAAACATAGTTGAACAATTCTCACGGCTGGGCTGTAAATTTAGAAGGGTATGCCTTGTATAGGCAGGACAGAGAAAAAAGGAAAGGGGGAGGAGTATGTGTTTATGTTAAAAAAGAATTGAAGCCAAATTTAAAAGAAGAGATAACTGGGGATATAGTTGATAAAGTGGAGGCAATATAGGTGGAATTAGGCAACAGGAAAGGGGGTATTGTCATTGTTGGTGTCTGCTATAAGCCTCCAAATGCTAGCATAGAGGAGGTGAGTCAACTTCATATGCAGTTGGCAAGGACTGCAAGTTTGGGGAGTGTGCTCATTATGGGGGACTTTAATTACCCTGACATTGATTGGTGTAGTGGAACTGCCATCACAGAAAAAGGCGATGAGTTCCTGCAGGATAATTTTCTCTCACAGGTTGTTGAGGTTCCTACTAGAAAAGGAGCTCTGTTAGATCTGGTAAAATCTGACATTGTGGAGCACATTATAGATATAAATGTAACTGGAGGCTTAGGGAATAGTGACCATGAAATAGTGGACTATGTTATCAAAAGAAAAGAGTGCGCTGGGTTAACAAAGACTTTTAATTTCGGGAAGGCAAATTTTCCCAGGTTAAAAGCAGCTCTTCAGAATGTCAACTGGGATAATGTATTATCAGGAAAAGGTACTGAACAGAAGTGGACTGTGTTCAAGGGGATTTTAAACCAGTTCACATCTAAATTTATACACTTGGGAAATAAATGTAAAAAAAATAAATCCGCGCCCATGTGGCTGAATTCTGATGTAAAGAGGAAAATGGAAAGGAAGAAAAAGGCATTTAAAACCTTTAAGCCTGAGGGAACAGAAAGGGCCTTTAGGGATTATAAAAACCGTAACAAGGAGTATAAGAAAGCAATCAAACTAGCTAAAATTAATAATGAAGTTAGGATAGCTGAACAAAGCATCACTAAGCCTAAACATTTTTTTAAGTATATTAATAGTAAGAAGATGAGGACAGAGAATGTGGCACCATTAATTAATGAGGATAAGTTAGTTACGGAGGATGGCGATAAAGCAAATGTCTTGAATCATTTTTTTCCCTCTATATACACCATAGAAGATCCAAGTACAGATATCATAGAGTATAGTAGCAATAATGGTATAAAAGATTCAAGTGCACTTTGGTTAACCGAGGATATGGTACAGAAAGAACCAAATAAGGTTAATATTAATAAATCTTCTGGACCGGATAAAATACATCCTCGGGTACTTAGGGAGCTAAGTTCAGTTTTATCTAGGCGATTGTTTCTTATTTTTGCAGATTCCCTCATGTCTGGTGGTGTGTCTCTGGATTAGAAAAAGGCTGATGTTATTCCAATATTCAAAAAGGGTAGTCGTTCACAGCCAGGTAATTACAGGCCTGTAAGTTTAACTTCAGTGGTGGGGAAGATCCTGGAAAGTTTAATAAGGGAACATGTTCTAGAGTATGTTTCAAGGACTGACATTATAAGTAGTAACCAACATGGATTTAGGAGGAATAGATCTTGTCAAACTAACTTGCTTGGCTTTTATGAGGAAGTAAGTAGAAATTTAGACTCTGGCATAGCAGTAGATGTAGTTTAGTTGGATTTTGCAAAGGATTTTGATACAGTCCCCCATAGGCGACTAATGTATAAGCTAAGGTCTGTTGGTCTGGGGAGTCACATTTGTACATGGATAGAAAATTGGTTAATGAATAGGATGCAGAGAGTAGTTGTAAATGGGGCTTCATCATTATGGACTAAAGTGCTAAGTGGAGTGCCACAGGGTTCTCTGTTGGGGCCTCTTCTATTTAATCTATTTATTAATGATTTGGAAGTGGGTATTGTCAGCAAGGTTTCTGTGTTTGCTGACGACACAAAACTGGGCTGCTAAGTGGTAGTGTTAATAAATGTAAGGTGATGCATTTTGGACTTAAAAATCCTTGTGCTACTTATAACATAAATGGCTCTGTGGTAAGTGAATCCCGGTTGGAAAGAGATCTTGGAGTTTTGGTGGATTTACAAACTTAAAGGTAGCAAGCAGTGCCAGGCGGCAACAGCCAGAGCCAGCATGGCATTGTCTTGTATAAAGAGAGGTATGGATTCAAGGGAGGAAAATGTAATTTTCCCTTTTTACAAAGCATTGGTAAGGCCTCATTTGAAATATGCAGTGCAATTTTGGAATCCTGTGTACAAAAAGGATCTTTGAAAGGGTTCAGAGAAAGGCAACTAAATTAATAAGGGGATTGGGGGTGCTTGAATATGAAGAGAGACATTAAAAGTTACAATTATGTACGCTGGAGAAAAGGCGCTTGCGTGGGGATATGATTACTGTGTGTAAATTCATTAACGGGCCATACAATGAACTATCTGGGGTATTGTTCACCAATAGAACATGTCAAAGGACACGAGGACATCCCTTAAGACTTGAAGAAAAAAGGTTTAGGCTTCAAGCTCGGAAAGGGTTTTTCACTGTGAGAACGGTAAAGCTATGGAACTGTCTTCCAGTGGATGTTGTTATGGCAGGTTCATTGGTCAGTTTAAAAAAAAAGCTGGATTAGTTTCTGCAAACAAGGAATGTTGCAAGTTACTGGTATTGATACATTAGGTAGAGTTGGTCCAGGGAAATTTCCGATTGCCACTTAGAGTCAGGAAGGAATTTTTTCCCCCTTCATAAATTTGGAGTTTTTTTTTTTGCCTTCCTCTGGATCAACAGATAGGCAGGAAATGAGGATATTGCTAGATGGGACTGGATGGACGTATGTCTTTATTCAACCTCAAATACTATAAACTATAAACTAAAACACACAAAACGTTTTGGCGCACACGCTTTTGTCAATCGATACAGAATCGGTTATTCACTCATCCTATATACCCTTGGAAATTAGCGACCTCTAGTGGACACATTTTCGATTTATAAATTTATGCATATATTAAAACCATATATTACACCCATCTCAAAGTGTATAGGAAAATAGAATTCTATAGAAAACAGGAGTAATTTAACTTTTCATCAAATCCTCTAGGGTTTACCATCTGTAGTTTCCACATCCAAAAATTTCTCAGTTTTAGCCCACAGTGTCACATATTACTGTCCCTAAAATATATTACTATATCTGTCCCTAAAAGTTCAGATTTTATTTAACATATCAAAACCAGGTATACATAGTTTACAAGTGGGCAGTATTACGCATTTCTTGAGCTCAGCCATGAAATGTGAAAGCTATGCGTGAAATCTCTCTCACACCCATGTTTAAACACCACAAACATGTATAACTGAAAATCTATATCACCAAAACACACATTACATATAATATAACACCAAGGTGGCATAATGGCCTTATATTACACTGTAAAGGGGCACAATATTTCTTATAATACACAAGTTTTGTTATTTTAAATAAAACAAAGATCTATTCTTTTACTGTTGGATCTCAATAAAGTATATTGCTTTCAACCTTATTTGATTCTGGTACGTTTGTGGTGTGCACGCCTCTGTTCCATTGTGTCCACAGATTTTAAAGGAATAATAAACTGCATAACATAATTTTTTAAAGTATATTCCATCTGTTTCTATTATTCAACCCTTATTCCCACCTCCCTGTGAATAATAGGACGCTCAGGGGACACTGGAACTTACCTACCGTCCCCCCCCGCGCCGCTTCTTCCTGAATTAAAAACAAGCCGGCCCCAACAAATTTAAGTTTAGTGTTCCTTTAATGATGAAATTGAAAGTTTTTATTCCCTCCCAAACTTTCACTTTTTAAATTATAATAGTAAAACATTTAACTTTAACATGATCTTTGTATGTTGATGTTTGTTTGTTATGTGTGTTTTTTACTTTGATGTATTTGGTGTGTTAGTACTCAAAGTATGTAAGATTTGTAGTTGTTGGGTTTCAGTGATAGTTGTATAGTTATCTATTCTGGAAATGTTTGTATGGCCAGAAATTTGCATTATTTTATTTGGGGAGATATCGATGTGTGTGGTTGCTTTTAGTGTTGAATGGTTTTAAATTTTTTTTGTCTTCTCATAAGAAAGCTGTCATTTTTATTGTCATAATCATGGATCATATTTTGTTTATTTCAATATTCATTCTTTGGTACCACCTTGGGAAGTCAGATTTATGGTATAAATTTGGGGTTAGGTAGAATGGGGAGTCTGGGGCTAGCATGGATTGTGGTCTGTTTTCTTTGTATTTTAAGTATGCTGTGGTTGGGTTGTCAGGTACATACATCCCAAGTCTTATACAAAGTGTTATAGACGTTGCTAATATGTTGTCCAATTCATTATGGGGTATTTCATATATTTAGCACAAATAGGTTTGTTACCTCTGTATACTCAGTAAAGTAAGTTTCAACTGGCTCTTCAATCCAGTATGGGCCTCACCACAGCTCAATAACACTGGAACAACATGCTTCAGACCATGAGTTGGTTCACCTGATGATGGACCAAATCATGGTCTGAAACATGTTGTGCTACTTCTCTTAATAAAGTATTCTGACACAGATGGATTTAATTCTACATTTGGTATCTCTCCAGCTTTCTTCCTTGATGTATTTCATGTATTTTCCTTTATTTGATTATTTTGTCTAGATATGTCTTAAGTAAAGATATGTTTATGTTTGGATTGGGAATCTCTCTTTTTTTTCAACCATGTTCTTTGTTTTCAGAAATTGGTACCTTAGGAAAAATGTTATGTGTAGTAGAATTGTTGTTTTAATTTTGTTGCTGTTGTTATATATATTATATATAATAATATATATTACATATATTACTTTTTCAAATCTGTATATATTTCCATTATCTTTTGAGTAATGTGAATAATATTAATTGTCATAAATATTTTTTCTTATGCTGTTATTTTACATTATTTGTGTAATATCTGTTTTTTTTATGTTCTTAGTGTTGAAAGTATGTATGGTGACTTTTTGTTTGTGTTATGCTTTTGGAAAGAAAAAACATGTATTATAACAAAATCTGTAAGCTTCAAACATGTCTTTGGTGTTCTTGCTTTTTATAAAATGTATTTACCTTTATATTGTGCACTGAAATTTTTTTTTTTTCAGTATCCAGTTGCTTAGTTTTTTGTGGTAATTTGGTTATGAGAATTATTTGGTTAATTTTTTATTTCTATGTAGGTTACCTTTTTATTGTTGTTTTTTTATAGGTTAATTTAATTGTGTAAGTTTTTTGTGTTTGTTATTTCTATAGTTTTTATGTAAAGATTTAGTGATTTTATTTATTTTCCTATTTAAACGACCTTCAGTCGGCTCTGGTTCATTCTTTGATTTCATCACATTAATGTGGGTTCGAATGGAACCCGGTTTCGAATCGAATCTGAGGGTTTCGAAGTCCTGATGAAACTTTCTGAACGCCCGGATTTCACGGAACCCGGATTTTCCAAATTTTCGATTTTTATCGAAAATAGACGATTATCGAA
The DNA here is from genome assembly GCA_019447015.1 of Hymenochirus boettgeri. Classification (NCBI taxonomy): domain Eukaryota; kingdom Metazoa; phylum Chordata; class Amphibia; order Anura; family Pipidae; genus Hymenochirus; species Hymenochirus boettgeri. The sequence continues at coordinate 79,095,746 of CM033474.1, forward strand.
AATCGAAAATAGACGATTATTGAAATCCAAAATCAAGAATAGAAAATTATCTAAATTGAAAATAGACGATTATCAAAATTGAAAATCGACAATTATCGAAATTGAAAATCAAACTGCGAAAATAACCCTCGGAAGTAATGATCAATTTTGAGAAAATAACCCTCTAAAGTAATGATTGATTTCGGTAACACTCAAAAATAGAATGCGGAAGTTCGAAAACAGCCCGATCGTGGGGAAAGATAGTTTTAAAATAAGTTTTGGTTATATTTACGGGTTCCATAGACCATTCCCCAGGTCTCTGTCATTTACAGTAACCTACTATTACTATTTGTCCCTAAAAATGGACAGAAAAAAAATTTCTCTCATAAACTTCTATGGGTTTGTTTTTCGAATTTGACTTTTCTATGGATGTATTCTACTGCAGGTCCTTTATAAAGCATAATGGGTACAGGTACATGTATTTCATAGCTGGTTGTCATGTAATGTGGTGACCGGTATTATATTAATATCAATACTAGGTATAGGTTATATTATGTGGTGATTGGTATTATATTAATATTGCTATTAGGTACGGGCACCTGTATTCCATAGCTGGTGGTGGCTGGTATTATATTAAAGGACAATTATACTCACCTTTACTTTGACCCATAGCTGCACAGTACCAAGGGTGAGGACCTAAATCACTACGTCCTTACCTAGTTTACCTAACTCCGGCAATACTTACTCAAAGTCTCCCTTGGCGCTGCACTTCGTCCCTCCTCTCTTCCACTGTCAGTGACAGTCCTTGATGCAGCCAATGGGAAAACACGCCTCCATGCAGGCTTTCCATTGGCTGTATCACAATCTGTCACTTAAAGGGGAAATTGTGCACGGGGGAACCAAGGAGCGCTCCTATCCACACAATAGATACAGTAGTAATGTTCCTGGCACCAACTGTCCCCACACAGCAGAATCCAAAGCCGGCTAATTAAAACTTCTCATAACTTTATTAATACAGATTAAAATTCCAAGAACACGTCAATAAAAGGTGAGCATAATACACATCTGTCTAATGTATTTCAAGCTAGTGAGTCTATGAGTAACATGTCTGTCTAACACCTGAAATGCATTAGACAGACATGTATTGTGCTCTTTCTTTAAGGTATGCTCACCATTTATTGATGTGTTCTTGGAATCTGTATTGATAAAGTTATAAGAAGTTTTAATTAGCCTGCCTCAGATCCTGCTGTGTGGGGACGGTTGGTGCCAGTAACATTACCTGCTGTATCTATAGTCTTTTTACTCTAATATGCTGAAATTTGTGAACTTCAAAGAGCTGTTCAAAATACTGGACTGTTCAAAATACATACTATAACGCAAGAAGTGGCATGCGCCTTAAATAACTCGATGTGATACAAAAAAGGGATCATAAAGGGTGAGAGAATAACAGCCACCCCTGCAACCACAGGTGCCCCTAGGTCTACTGCCTAATGGTAAGTTGTTATTCTTTCATGTACCTCTCACCCGCTGCTCTGGATTTCCAAATTGAATTGCAGTAATGAATTTACTCACTGAATAATCTGTACTCAGTGAATCAATTCAGAATATATTATTCACAGAATGGGGTATTACCAGAATCCTCAATGGAGTGGGTGAAAGTGCATGTTGACATTACTTTTGTCTTTTTTTAAAATAAATCCACATTATTAATTCCTTTTATTTATGTGACATGCTGGAACTACGAGAAACAGATGAAAACACGGACAAATTTCATATTGAAATTATTTTGCCGTATGGCCTTTTATAATTGTAATTTACTTTAGCAGTTTTTTAATTAAACACTTTCTGCCCAATTCAACTCATGTATTTACCTGATCACGGTATGCTTAAAGCTTTATTTATTGCTAGATTTAGGGAGATTTACCAGTTTGGTCTATATATGATGTTCATTCCATATCATTTTCATCTCATTAGGAGTGTATTAAAAAATTACCATACCAGAAAAACCATGCACAGCACAGATTTAATTCTCTCTAGTGGTCTATTCATAATCACTAATAGCTTGGTAATTACTTACTTGCACCTGCAGTATTTAGCAACTTTACACCTCTACACATAGCACCTTGTCTTGTTCATTGGTACATGTTGCACACCCTTTTATAATTACTTTTAACATTTGTACAAGAAGTGTTATGGATTATTTAACAACGTTCCTTATTATGGAAAATAATATGACTTTTTTTGCATTCGGATAGGTCTGTCTCTAGATCAAAAATACTTTTGATTCAAATCATTCAGGGGGCTTTGTGACTGGGGTCAGTTAAAAACTGATAAAATCATCACCTACGGTGTCCATATGAGGACGTCATCCTGTATTAGGATGTCAGGTATCGGATGTCAGGTATCAGGTGTCATTTATCAGGTATCAAGTGTCAGATATCAAGTCTCAGGTATGAACTTTCTTTGTTTATTAAGCTGGCCAAACATGAGGCAGACATTACATAGATTACACATTAGATAGAAACATGAGAATGACACAAAGTTGTATTTTTTTTTACATTTTTCTGTACATTTTTGTGCCGACTGTTGCATCCAATAGATGGTGCTTATTTCTAGCCTTTTTTATTTTTTCTTAATTTGGCTTGAAAAGACAAATTACTGTTCTTTCTATTTCTTTCTCTTTGTCTTCTTTTCTTTTATTGTTCTGCTTTTTGGACTGTATCTCCTCCCACAGTTTTTAAGCTAGAGACACGAAATTCAGTGCGGACACGTGGAAAAGTGTGCAATTACCTAGCTAAGGAATCCGCGGAAGCGTTACCATATTATCAGCAAATATCAGGACATTGCCCCCCCTATAAACTATAATGGTCTCAATATACCTCAAATATGGATATTTTGAGGTATAAGGGTCATGTGATCAAAACAATTAGTTTCATGGTTGTAAATTCAAACACTAATACTTCCAGGTCTGGCAGGACTGAGCTCCCTCCTCTCAGTGTTGTGTTAAAAACCCAAAGATAGAGATAAGAAATATAAAAAATAAAAATATATATTACTGTCTTAACACCTTAAAATCCTTCAACAAACCCCTATAGTAAAGCTTCTAAAACTATATATTAAAATATTAAAAAGACATGTTTTCTTCTTTATGTGTCCTTTTATTTTAAAATAAAAGCAATTTCAAAAGTCTTTAGCAGCAACAGGTGCTAAAGACTTCTGACATTGCTTTTATTCGCTTTTATTTTTTTCTGCACCATTTTTTAACTTTCTGCACTGAAAATAAAAGGACACATAAAGAAGAAAATGTAAGTGTCTTTTTAATATTTTAATATATGGTTTTAGAAGTTTTACTATAGGGGTTTGTTGAAGGATTTTAAAGTGATAAGACAGTAATATTATATATTTTTATTTTTTATATTTCTTATCTCTATCTTTGGGTTTTTAACACAATACTGAGAGGAGGGATCTCAGTCCTGCCAGACCTAGTATTTTATGAAGAATTTGTGACACAGTGGAAAAGGGACTTTTTGCAGCACTCTCTATACCACTCAGCCCAATTCACAGCGCAAGGGAGGACTACTATAAATTAAAGTTTTTGCCTTCATTCCAACCCTTTTTCCACTGATACTTCCAACCCCTACACAGACACAGGTACACACATCTGCTAACCTACTAACCTAACCCATTCCTGTGGCAAACTTACTTAAAGGGTAACTATAGTCAAAAATGCAAAAAACATACCCCCAACCTGTCACAGGTACAAACACCTACTGACCTACCCTTCCATTTTTGTATCAGCCATACTTATACCTGCTCCCCATTCCTTACTGCATCTTTCTTCATTTACTGGTTGTGGCTGTCAGTGAGGGCTGTGATGCTGACATCATAGCCAATCACAGATGTCTGTTACCACTCCATCCTTCTCTGCTGTTGCTCAAGGATGCCAACAGAACTTATCTGCAACAGAGGAGGCTGAATGTGCGGCAAAGGGTTCATGAAGTGGTAAGTATGTTTAGGAGCAGCTGGGATCATTTTACTAGAACAACCCTGATAAAAACTTTTAATATTTTATTCAAGGAACCAAAAGCTAGGTCACGTTTTGCTAATCAATCTAATGTCTAATCTATGTAATGTCTGCCTCGTGTATGGCCAGCTTAATACACAAAAGTTGATATCTAACACCTGATAAATAACACTGGATAAATGACACATGATACCTGACATTTATGTCCTAAAATGTCTGCTTCTTGTAATGGTAGATTAAATTGTTGTGATAATAATTTTAGTAGTGAAGCATTCATTCTGCTAACTGCACAAAGATCAAATATAAAGGACATTGTCTAATAATGGATAACTATCAATTTATTCCTGCAGTAGGATTTGTTTTACGTAAATATGCAGTCAACCCTCCATACAGGAGAATTAATGTGGAAATGCAAATAAAGTTCAGGTGATTATCTAAAACAAAGTGGACCCTGGAGAATATACAGTACTATCAACCAAACAATGGGACACTTCATACCAGAAACCACAACTAATGTAAAATTGTAGCCTGCCAGGGGTTCCAGCATGAAAGAATAAAATCATGCTGTGATGATAAATTATTGTAGATAATGTAGACATAGACTTTTTATAATCCCAGCTGGCCATTCTCCCTAAGTTCAAGTGATTTTCCAATTTATTCAAAAACTCTACTACTTACCTGTAATACTCAACACGCAGCTCAGTTCATTGCAATGGCAGTGAAAATGGCAAGGCATACACCAAAGTTTATGCCTGAATCTGACTTTGGGTCAAAATGAATCAGTCAACAGTCAAAGTTATCACCATGTTTTATACACAGTTTTGATGCAGAGTTTAACAGAAGAAATTCTGTGTTAAAACCTGGGTATGTTCTGTATAGCCTCGGGCAGAAGTAACCTTGGTGGGTTTGTTCATCATTAGAGATGGCACCCCTAAATGTAAAGATAAGAGAATCTACTAAAATAATTAGATGGGGACAGATTTCTGCTATTGAGAGATTACTCAATTCCCCATGAAATCAGCAGTGATTCACAGGTACAAAACATGTTAAATAAGTCCTATTTTTATTACATTTTGAAAACACATTATAAATAAATCAGAGTGTGGAACAAACCAGCATGTCAAGGTGTCAACTTTATATTACGTTCAAGTGATTCATTAGGTAATGTGATTATTGGTGGAAAAAGCTAAACTTAAAATGTGTTGTGATTATTGGTGGTTCCCCAACAATCATTTCCATATTGGATATATTGGATATTCCATATTGGATTCACCACCTATCCCTATGATCCTGTGATATCCCTACATTCTGGTGATGTTTTAAACACCACCCGGCCTGAAAAGCATTGATCGCAAAGCATCTAACCAGAAATGCCGTAAAGTAGGTAAAGCCTTCCTGGCCCGGCGTTAATATCAATTCAATATTCTGGTCTGATTGAAAAATCAGTCTATGAGATGCAATATTCCCTCTAATTGAATATCTTCTGTGTGCGCAGAAATAAATTGCCTGTGCACATGCAAAATCAAATTGTGTGCGCTACATACCGCAACACTTATATTTCAGCAGATTTTTGTGTGCATACCACTTTAACCTGTGTGCACAGGCCTGCAGAGGGTACATTGATGTGATGTCAGGCAAATGTATGACCAGGATTAAGGGCATGTCCACCCCCCAAACTAAAATTAAACCCTGGTCCTTATGGTTCTCCTGCAGTGCCTGTTCAACATTCCAAAAAGTGAAGAGTAGGAGCTGTCTGTGAGTCATCCTGTCCTTGTTTCTTACTTGTCCTCCCTGAGGACACTGGCCTTTGAAGGGGAGCCCTATCTCCCTCCCTTAATCCCTCTGGATCCATCTTGGCTTCTTCACCCAATACCTATAAAAGCTTTTGCTGTTTTGTAGCCAACCCTAGTCCAACCCAAACAGCCAAGTTTGTTTTGTAAAACAAGCAGCAGAAATGTCATCATGCTCCTTTGTTCCCTTGGCTCTCTGAATTTCTGGCTAAGCAGAGGGCTGGGAGCAGAGCACCAGTGGAATGAAGGAGTGTAAGTACATTTCTGCTGCTACACTACAGCAAAAGTATTTCAGGGTCTGAGATTCTGTTTAACTTTAAACTTAAGATGAACACTTTATAATCAGCAAATGTTTTATACCTACTTTTATTTCTGTAATAGTGCATTCCCCAATTTTTCAGGACAGTATCAGAATTTATCATAGCACTGTGTTAAACATAACAATCCATCTTTGGAATGTAGGACTTTCAGGGGCCAATCATGTCATTACAATACTTTGCAGGCTAAATAAAGTTTGCCTTAGAAGTATGGCTTTGTATTTAACCTAGATATCTTTATCAATCAGCCCTAAATTGTACAGCTTAATTATCTAGAGATTGTTATTAGTGGTTGCATAATTTAAGCTAATATTAGAATTACCTCAGACAAGAAGCTTTGTGGGCAATCCCAAAAATCAGTATTTAATAGGTTATACACAGTACACAGAGTATTTCTCCCTCTAAGAGTTTTAAAACAGAGATAAGAATGATGAGAAATATGGGCAATTACTATATCGCTCCAGTCCACTTGGAAATATTTGGGTGTTATAATTTTTTATTCTATAACACCACAATTGTCTGTATTATTCACATCTATAAAGCCTAGATGTAAAGACCTGTACTTCCCGAGTTCTTAATGTACCTATAAATGGATAAATAGATTAAGGGATATTATCTACCATATAGGTAGATATGGTTGGATATAGGTTGGACTAGATGGATGTATGTCTTTATTCAATCTCCATTACTATGTTACTACCAGGAATATATCTCAGAGGTCAGTGTTTAAGTTGCAGAATGTGCAGACCAATTCTCATGGCTAGATCATGAAATGGAATTTTCCAGCTATAAGGATTTTCCACTCTTGCCATAGGGTCACTCTCCAAGTAGTGATTGAGATTGGGAAAGTGTATGTAATATTCATATTCCAGCAGGAAATTGGACTCTCAGTTCCTGCCAGTGGAGTGCCGTGCCTGGCCCCTTCAATGCAGAAAATCATCATTTTTTTTGCCACTATTTCACCCAGTCAGGTTTTAGAATAGGAAAACTTTGTTTTGCTCCATCAGTCACTACTGATTTAACTCCTGCTGCATCTTTAGTAGACATGATGAAATCACCACCACAACATATGTCTACAGTATATAAATAACTAGATCTTTGTAACAGTGCCCTAGGGTCTGTTCCTACAGGCAGTGAGTAAAATGAAGTGATTTATGACACTGTATTCTTGGATAAGCCAGGTGACATATCAAGTGATGAATCCATCACTAAGACAGATAATGAATTCTACCAGCTACCATCTTCAGTTCTTACTGCTATGTCTCTTTCATCACCATCTTCCTGAGCTGCTAATTTACCAAATATAAATGTGTGCAAAACCCTGTTAGCAAAAAAATTTCATGTGACTTTTAATAAACTTACAACCATGTAAATAAAGTCTGCAATATGCAATAAGAGCTTGTTTATAGTTAGTATTAATTAACTGGAACAGACTTTTAGACAATGCACCAGCAACAAGTCAGGTGCCAAACCACAGCACACATTTTCAATTATTTGTAAGTGCAGTCAATTTGTGACATCTGGCAAAATGTATTATACAGTAGGAATTTCTGCTTTGTTGGTTCCTGGTGTGACTTGGAATGATTTCTACCCTAAAAAATCAACTAAAGCAGAAGGAAGTTCATCCCATGAGGTAATGGGCAGAACAATAGTTTAGGGACACAAACCAATAATCAATCAGTCTTACTTCTTTTTCCACAACATATTCACCATGGCTAACTTTCACAGCCTCAATAAAAATGATGCACCCTCTTCATGTCATGTAACAAACCAAGAAAATAAAAAAAACATGAAAGAACAAGAGGAGCAACCATTTTCACCTCCAATGAACAGGCCCGGGCCCATGCCGCGAGGATGCTGTGGGGGAGATCTCATCCTTATTCGGAGAATTTTTGTGTAGTAAGCTTTCTTGCTATACTTATATTCTTGCTAGCACTAGGTGGTGCGGAGCATAAATTTACATTGTGACCTTACTCTGAGATTTGCATTTTACACCATTATTATGCATTCTTCTTTTGAAAGCCGCAACGTAGATAGTAAATATGGCGAGGATGTATTGGTAAGAAAAGGGCTTATGATATTAAAGGGTAAGTGTGGTCTCGAATTCTTCCAAACTAGTTGGAATTATATAAAAAGCCTTCCATCACACCTTCAAAATAAAACAAATCACATCTCTAGATAAAATTTGTGAGATGTTATTGCTGGAAAGGTTCAGCAATATTACTTCCTGCTTGAACACTTCCTGTTTTCAGCCATGTGACCAGCTTGTAGTCATGTGACCAGCCTCTGGACAAAGACACGGAGGGTCTCAACCAGGGCGAGTAAAATATAACTTTTAATGATAATAATCATCTGATTTAGTGACGGTTCAGCGTCACGAAATGCGTCAGGGCTATTGATTGTTTTTCCTGATTGTTTGAACATTCACTCCAAAGCAATTTCTCACAGGTTCCAACCAGAGATGTGATTGTCAGCTCATTTTAAAGGAAATACTGCAGGTTTTCATTTAATAATAAACATAAGGGAAACAATGTGTCACAAAACCACTATTATAATAAAAAAATGTAGGTACCGAAGCAAACTTACTTTCCCACACCGGAGGGCTGGGTGGACACACCCCCAGCCCTGGTCACTTAGTTCGAAAGTAAAGGATCCTTACAGCGAGAGGAAAAAAACATCAGCTGGAGCATAAAGTAAAGATGCAGGTAACAAACATGCTTACCGAAAGAAGACAGTGGTCTGGGTGCAGCCAAGCCCTAGACCCTTCGCAAGGCCAAAACCGGGATAACTTCAAATATAAATCAAAGGGCTGTGCAACCCAAACAGGAATACTGGAAGCTCTTAAACACGGCCACAACAATACTGTGTCACTTCCTTTTAACAGGTAAACAATGTACCAATTAGCATACCAGTTAATTAGCAACAAAAAACGTGAATAAACATATACTAATAAAATAGAATGAAAAGAGAAAGGGAAGAAAAAACAGAAAACAAGAAAGAGAAACACAAAAACTATCTACAAATAACAAAGTAGAAAATAAAAAGGTATATGAATAAAGAACAATTGTAAAGCAAAACAAAAGGCTACCCAAGTAACGCTAGAGCATACCAATAATGGAAGAACCATTAATTGAAACATACCAAACTTACCCCACAACAAGGGAAAGCACACACTATTCACTACTACTAAAGTTAAAAATGATGTAAAACTATATACAGAGCAACTAACAACAAATATAATAAACGTCACAAATTAACAAAACATGAGATGTCCCAAGTGTAATTGAGTCCCAAAGGTATCTAATCTAAGCTAAGATCCAATCAGCCTCAGGTTTTAGCAAACGAGAGATTCTTGTTCCCACCTAGTAGAGATGTCCGAACTTCGCAAAATCCGGTCCGCTCGAGGATCCGCGAATTTTCGAAAAAATTAGAAAATTCGAAAATCCGCGAGTGGACTGATCAAAATGAAAAATACCCTCGAAATTATGAGATTTTTCGTATTTTCGAAAATACGAGTAATCCTCGTAATTTCTAAAATTTTCGAAAATACGTATTTATGGAAATAAGAGAAATCCTTGTATTTTCGAAAATTTTAGAAATTACGTGTTTTCTTGTATTTTCGAAAATTTACGAAAATACGTGAAACTCGTAATTTCAAAAATTTTCTAAAATACAAAAAATCTGCGACTCGGAAGTTCGGAAGGCGGAAAATCCAGAAAAATCCGCCGTTTGTGAACGGGATAAATCCGCGGCGGATCCGGGTTCGGATCCGCGAACCGGCCATCCCTACCACCCAGGATTGGGATACCCAATCTCTCGATACCCTGAAAACTGACCATACTAATGTCACTAAGCCAAGAAATGTCTGGCTACTGGGTTAGTCTCATCCTGATGTTTAATAGCCCTGATGTGTTCACATAATCTCTGCCTTAGGGGACGGATGGTTACAGTTAATGTACTGTTTAGTGCTGTAAACTTTGTTGGTAACACTACTATGAAAATTGGAACCTGTGTGCAAAAAAGGTATTTCCTTATCCACACAATACATGCTAGGGGCAAGTATATTACAAAGAGTTTGTGTTCTCTTCGGGACAGCTTTCCACCCTTCACTAAGGATCTTATGGATGACTTCATCACCAAAAAGGATAGGTAAGCGATTTTTTAAAATCTGAACAATCTTATTGTACTGGGGGTTATATCTAGTAGAGAACACTATAGATTAAGTAAGCAGATCTTTCTGGGTCTTGTTACCCCAAAGCAGGGTCTTGCAGTCCATATTTAACACCCTTTTATATGTTCTAGTAAGAGTATCAGCAGAATAGCCCCTCTGGAGGAGACGATCAGAGGATTTCCTGTCAAATTCCTCCCAGGGTAGAACAATTTCTCAGAACCCAGAGGAATTGACCAAAAGGGATGCTTCTAAATGCTGTGACAAGGTGGGTGACAAGAGTCGGCACTACGTATAGTATTACCTGTACATGGCTTTCTAAAGAGAGTGCTCTCTATTCCTGTACTTTTCGAGGTAAAATGGATGTCTAAAAAGTCCAGACACTGCCCCCAATATTCATACGTAAACTGCAGTCATTGACATTAAGTAAGGAATACAAGGTCCTCGAAAGAGATTTTATTATCAGAACATACAATGACTACGTCATTGATGTATCTTTTATACAGTTTAAAGTGGTGATACTTACTAATAAAGGAAAAATGACCCAACAAGTAAGTATCCTCCCACCAACCAACAGGTTGGAATACGTGGGGGCAAATGTCGCCCCTATCGCAGACCCCTGTAGTTGGAGGTAGTATACCCCATTGAATAGAAAATAGTAAGGAGGTATTCAATGGGTTTAAGAATGAAATTCTTAAGGGTTGTAGAGTAGTCGGTGTAATTATATATATTAAATTTATTTTAATAAATTAAAAAAGATATGTCACTGGTACGAAGCCCATGTCGTGAGGAATGCTAGAATAAAGGAGGAAATGTCCATGGTCACTAAAGAATAATTAGAGTGCCAATCAAAAGTGTCAAAAACCTGGAATATATGCTTGGTGTCCCGGATATAGGATGACAAACGATGAACTAGGGTGTAACAAAGCATTGACAAAATCGTCCAAATGCTCGCCCAGAGAGCCTGTACAGGCCACAATGGTGCAACCAAGAGGAGGTCTTTTACTCTTGTGGACCTTGGGAAGGCAATAGAAAACTGGGGTGATAGGGTGACTGGGAATAAGAAACTGTACAAGTTTTCCTTTGATAACCTTAGTGTTAAAGGGTATCTTTAATTTTCAAAAATAGTACCTTTAGATACAGCAATATCCACTTTTTTCAGATTTTAAATCTGAGCAGTAGATTCTGAGAAATCATCATTTTAATCACAGCATTTACAGGGAAAGACCTGTCACTCCAGAAGCAGAAATTATATGTAACCTATGTGTGACCATTTTGCCTGCCCACCAGCACATTTTCTGCAACATTTAAGAGAATCAGCAGAGAAAAGAAGGCAGGGGGGAGGGAGGGGGAGATTTGTAAGCAGAGCAGTGTCCATGGTGAAGCTGTGCAGAACACATAAGTGTCGCAGACACTAAAATAAGGCAGCGAGTAAGGGAGGGTGGGGGGAATTAGGAGCACTCACTAAACATTAATAATTTAATGACAAAGCAAGCACAGATAAATATGTGAGCACCATCATTTTACTTGTCTCAAATCGTAGTTTCAGAAAATGTAAAGTTGTTTCCGTGAGTATAGTGACCCTTTAAGTCCCTCCTCAATAAGAGCGATGAGGGACCTACGGAAAGGTATGATGGGATTATGGGCAAAGGGGGCATGGGTGGTAGTATCAGAAAGTACAACCATCATGCTATCCTTATTAGAGATATCCGAACTTCGCAAAATCTGGTCCGCTCGAGGATCCGCGAATTTTCGAAAAAATTTGAAAATCCGCGAACGGACCCATTAAAATGAAAAATATCCTCAAAATTACGAGAAAACCCGTAATTTCGAAAATACGAGTAATCCTCGTAATTTCTAAAATTTTCGAAAATACATATTTACGGAAATAATAGAAATCCTCGTATTTTCGAAATTACGAGTTTTCTCGTATTTTCTAAAATTCCCGAAAATACGAGAAAACTCGTAATTTGAAAAATTTTCGAAAATACGAGAAATCCGCGGTAAAATCTGGAAAATCCGGAAAAATCCACCATTCGCGAACAGGATAAATCTGCGGCGGATCCGGGTTCGGATCCGCGAACCGGCCATCCCTAATCCTTATCTGCATTCTTAATCACAATGGAAGCATCCTCTCTAAGGGTCCTAAGGGCTAGTCTTTCCCTAGAGCAAAGATTATAACTCTTAGAGTAATGTGAAGATGTAGTACTAACCTTAAGAGCCTTAAGGTCTGCCTCCATAATATCCTCCACAACAGGAGTCCTCTAGACAAAAGGATAAAAGTCATTTTTTGTTTAAACCGAGAGGGGAGTAAACCTGATACCAAAGTAGAGTCATTGGAAATAGGGTCAACAAGCGAACCTAAAGACTCCAAGGTAAGCAAAACTGTCAAATCCATAGTATTAAAATTGGAACTAAGGGCAAGTCTATTGGGTACTGAACTTTCGGCACCTTTAAGAGCAAACCATAATTTTAACAACACTTAACGGATAAACCTATTAATATTGGTTAACATCTCAAAACATTGCAGCAAAGTTACAATCAGGAGAAAATGATAAACCTCTGACTATACAAACATGAATTTCTACATCACTTGAAGATCTATTAGACAGTTTTAATACATTAGTCTCTCCTTGCAGCACATATTTTCATTTCTGGGGGCCCTCCTCTGTGTTTTATCCTTCGGCCCCTATGGACTTTTTTGATCGTAATTTGTAGTTCCTATGAGAGGCTTTTTTTTGTGTTACTTTTGAAGAGCTTCTAGTATTCCTGTTCGGGTTGCACAGCCCTTTACCTTATGTTTGAAGTTATCCAGTCTTTCATTTAACCCTAACTTAAGTCATATGTTCCACTTTAAAAAACATTTTTTAAAAACATTAATTATAAAAATATATTATAGACCTCTTATGGTTTATCTATATACACAAACGATTAAACTAGATGCTTGTTCTCATTCATCCAGGTCATGGTATATCTGTTGTATTCAATTAGATCAACTGGACTTGAAGTTTAGTTCTTGAAGACGTTTCGCTAGTCATCCGACTAGCGAAATAGTGGATAGTGGCTAAGAGGTGTTATAGGAACGCCCAGCATTGTACATGGCAGACAGTTGGTGTTGAACCCCCCCACCTCTATTTAGTGCTAAAACTCCTTCATCTAACTTGACCACACAGGAAGGAATAGCCTTAACATCCCTCAAGAACGATTCCAGTATCACCATTTTACCGGCAGACAGGGGAAGATACACAGTGGTACTCAACACCTCAGACTACCATGATAAGGCGACCATGCTCCTGGCCGATAACACATATGAGGCTTTAACAAGGGATCCCACCAGCCGTTACAAGAAAAGGGTCATAGACTTACTACAACAGCTTCAAAAGGATAAAGCCATTGATCGAGCAATGTATCATCTCCTCTACCCTGGTGAGGCACATCCATGCATATATGGACTCCCAAAGATACATAAGGAAGGGGCACCACTAAGACCTATAGTCAGCAGCTTCAACTCTGTAACATACAAGGTGGCAAATTACCTAGCCAATATCTTAGGACCATTGGTGGAAAGTTCTAAGTATCACATCCAGAACTCTCAGGATTTCACCAACAAGATTGAAGATATAGTACTCGGTGCAGAAGAAACTATGGTGTCCTATGATGTGACATCTGTCTTCACCTGTCTTTAACAAGGAGGCTGTTGACATGGTGAGGCCAAGACAGCACTCTTACCAGCAGAACTGATCTCAACCCAGAACAGGTGTGTTCCTAACTGGACTTGTGCCTGAATACCACCTATTTTAAATACAGGGATACGTTCTATAAGCAAAAACATGGATGTGCTATGGGATCTCCAGTTTCACCCATTGTGGCCAACCTTTACATGGAGGAGGTAGAAAAACAGGCGCTTAATACCTTTAAGGGCAGAGCACCCTGCCACTGGTTCAGATATGTGGATGACACCTGGGTTAAAATCCACCAGAAAGAAGGACAAGCTTTCACAGAACACATTAATGCGGTAGACCAAAACATAATATTTACAAGGGAAGAGGTACAAAACAACGAACTGGCTTTCTTGGACTGCTTGGTAGAAGTCAGGGAGAATGGTAAACTGGAAGTAGAGGTTTACAGAAAACCAACACACACAGATCAGTATTTGATGTTTGACTCCCACCACCCTTTAGATCACAAGCTGGGTGTCATCAGAACCCTGCAACCCAGAGCTGAGAACATCCCCACTAGCACAGAGGCGAAGGCTAAAGAAATGAAACATCTCAGAGGAGCCCTTAAAACTTGTGGATATCCAGACTGGGCCTTTGTCAAAAGAAGTAGAAGGAAAGAAAAGAACATGAATATCAACAGTGAAGGGGAAAAGCAAGACAGGAGAAAGAACATGGTCATCCCATATGTAGCAGGGGTCTCCGAGAAATTAAGAAGAATTTTCAAAAAACATTGTATCCCTGTCTGCTTTAAACCGAACAACACACTGAAGCAGCAATTGGTACATCCAAAAGACCCAATACCCAAACACAAGAAAAGCGACATCATATACGCAGTGCAGTGCAGTGAAGAATGCTCTGATTTGTATGTGGGGGAGACCAAACAGCAACTGCATCAACGTATGGCCCAGCACAGAAGGGCCAATTCCTCAGGTCAGGGCTCAGCCGTGTACCTGCATCTTAAGGGTAAAGGGCATACCTTTGAAGATTGTAATGTTAACAAAGGAACGTGACTGGTTCAGGAGAGGTGTTAAGGAGGCCATTTATATGAAAATAAAGAAATCAAGCCTAAATAGAGGTGGGGGGGGGGGGGGTTCGACACCAACTGTCTGCCATGTACAAAGCTGTTTTCACACCTTACCCTGGGAGTTCCTATAACACCTCTTAGCCACTATGCAATCATGCCCTTAACACTTGGCTGTGATATGCTAATTGGGATTTTCCAGGGTACATAATTGCCACAGATTCTTGTACAAGTCATTCTGAATTGAGAAAGCTAGTCGGATAACTAGCGAAACGTCTTCAAGAACTAAACTTCAAGTCCAGTTAATTTATTTGAATACAACAGATATGATTTAACTAGACAAACATATATCACTGCACCTCAAAAAGATTTTTTGAGCCCAAGATTTGAATAACGCCTACTGTAAAGCAAACTGACTCGGGTGTTTATCTTGTAAGTTGACACTGTGCTATTGATTACCGATACTTTACTATTGATTATTGATAATGTGTTATTGATTACCGATACTGTATTATTGATTATTGATACTGTGTTATTGATTACTGATGCTGTTTTATTGATTATGGATACTGTATTATTGATTACTGTTTTATTGATTACTGATTCTGTATTATTGATTACTGTTACTGTATTATTGATTACTGATACTGTTTTATTGATAACTAATACTGTTTTATTGATAACTGATACTGTGTTATTGATGATTAATACTGCATTATTGATTATTGATACTGTATTATTGATTACTGTTACTGTTTTGTTGATTACTGATACTGTATTATTGATTACCGTTACTGTATTATTGATTAGTGATACTGTATTATTGATTATTGTTACTGTATTATTTATTGCTGATACTGTTTTATTGATTATTGATACTGTATTGTTGATTACAGACACTGTTTTATTCATTACCATTACTGTATTATTGATTGCTGATACTGTTTTATTGATTACTATACTGTATTGTTGATAGTTGATACTGTGTTATTGATTATTGATATGGTATTATGGATACTGTTTTATCTATTATTGATACTGTATTATTGATTACTGTTTTATTGATTACTGATACTGTATTATTGATAACTGATACTGTGTTATTGATTATTAATACTGTATTATTGATTACAGATACTGTATTATTGATTACTGTTACTGTATTATTGATAACTGATACTGTTTTATTGATAACAGATACCGTGTTATTGATACTGTATTATTGATTAGATACTGTTTTATTGATTACTGATACTGTATTATTTATTACTGTTACTGTTTTATTGATTACTGATACTGTATTATTGATTATTGACACTGTTTTATTGATTATGAAGACTCTTGAATTAATTACTGATACTGTTTTATTGATTACTGATTCTGTATTATTGATTACTGATTCTGTATAATTAATTACTGATCCTGTATTATTGACTATTGATACTGTATTATTGATTCATGATCATGTATTATTGATTACTGATAATGTATTATTGATTACTGGTACTGTTGAATTACTTCCATTTGCACAGACCCCAGGAATGGATGGATTAATGATAACTGCAGAATAGAAAAATTTATTCCAAGCACAAGATGTTAATATGCACAATAATTTGTTATATAATACAGATTATACATAAAAAGTTTTCTCAATGGTGCAAACTTGTGCTCGGTGAGCTACTGTATGTTTTAATTTTTTGACTTTGCCAACCATGGTAAGGATCTGAATGTATACTTTACAAACACAAATTTGTCATTACACTAAAGAGGAGAACTATTAATTAATTCATTTATTTATGTTTTGAAAATTTCTTATGTACGTGGACCTGACCTATGTAATTGTACCTTTAAAATACTATAGTCATTAAAACCAGTCACTGATGCTGCCTCATCTCCTATAGTCCATAGTCCTTTGAAGGTATAAGCCCCATGCAATATTTTAAGTTTGGTTTAAAAAAGTCAAATTTGTTTGGATTAAAGTTTTTATGTTCATTTATGGTTGTCTCCCTTAAAGGGCATGTCCACACCCCCAAACTAAAACTTAACCCACTACTGGCACCACTGTTTAGTTTAAAAATAAAGTTACTTTACATCTCTGCTCCTTATGGTTCTCCTGCAGTGCTTGCCCAAAATCCAAGAAACTGAAGATTAGAGGCGCATTTCCGGTTCAAACAGTTTCTGCCTCCTCCTTTGTCCTCTGAGAGGACAGTGGCATGTGCAGGGTGCCCTTTCCCCCCCCTCCCTCCCCCCTGATCGCTCAATGGTTGCCCTTCATCTAGCATAATGTTTTGTATATAATATAGGGCATCCCTTCCAGCTCCCAACCATATGTTTGATTGCTAAAAAAAAGAATCCGATCTACTTTGCTCCCGCAGTGTTCTCCATTGATGGCAGCTGCGTCTGTGATCCCTGCCTCTTAGCCAATACAGCTGCAGCTGCTGGTAGGGTATCCCTTCCCATCCCCAACCACTATGTAACATAG
Source organism: Hymenochirus boettgeri (assembly GCA_019447015.1). NCBI lineage: Eukaryota > Metazoa > Chordata > Amphibia > Anura > Pipidae > Hymenochirus > Hymenochirus boettgeri. The sequence goes on from CM033474.1 coordinate 79,113,246, forward strand.
TTTGGGGGTGGGAAGGGATACCCTACCTTATATTAAAAAAATATTTACAAGGAGGAATGCCCTTTAATCTTTTTAAAAGAGGGGAATTAATATTATTATTATATATATAATATATATATAATATATATATATATATATATATATATATATATTATACAAACATAGAAAAGATAATCAATGCACATTCCTAGGCCCCATACAATATCATATATCTGCTCACTGGCATACTTTATAAACAAAGGGGTTTTAGTATACATTACTGTGATCACATGAATGAAAAGCCTCCAACCACGTCAAGGTAACCCCAGTCTGGAAGGTCCTAACTTTTTTACCTCAATTGCCATTAGATTGTAGTGCTTCCTAATCCTTGTAGTGTATATATATATAATATATATATATATATATATATATTATATTATAACACACACACACGATCTTAAACTGCTGGTAAACAAATAAACAGGTCACTCGTTGCACATGGTGCATATTGCAGATTTTCTAAATGTTTCAATTTAAAGGGTCACTATACTTACCGAAACAACTTTACATTTTTTGAAACTACAAAGTAAACTACAAGTAAAATGGTGGTACTCACATGTTTATCTGTGCTTGATTTGTCATTAAATTATTAATGTTTATTGAGTGCTCCTAATTCCCCCCACCCTCCCTTACTCACTGCCTTTTTGAAGTTTGTCGTGTTTGGAATTGTGTTTTTGATATACCTGATGAAGGGGACAATGTGATCCCTGAAACGTAGTGTTTGTGGTTGTGCATAATAAATGGGTAATCCACAGTTTTAGTGTACATCTCAGTGAATATTTTACTTGTGCTGTAAATACTACTATACGACTGGGACCGTATTCATAATGTGCACTATTGTAAACTGAACATGTACCCACATTGTAAATACCTGTTAAGACCAGTATTTTACAATGTTGTCCGCATTGTGCCTGCCATTGTAAAATAATGATATGGCAGTAAATCACCTATAACAACTGTTCATATTTATTAGCCTGTAGTATCAGACTTTAGTAATATGCCCCTAGGTGTGTTATTATTCCCTTTGTACTGCTATACTGTAGATGTAAACAACGGGCAGCTTTTTGGGGTAAAGAAAAAGTTGCTGCCTCTCATTTTTGAGACTGGTCATGTTCCAGACAACGTAATACAAACTTAAGGTCAATCTCTCTTCGTAGAAAGCAAATACAAATTTAAAAATGTCCATACAATGCAAGTGTTTAATTATATAAAGCAACATGGGTACATAGAACTGTTTATTAAATACAGAGGTCGAAAATTGTAAGTACAATGAATGAATAATTATACACAAACAATTGCATAAAAAGAGTCAGTTAAAAAAAGAAAGAGGCTATAGATAGGACAAAATGTACTGTGCAATCAAACATGAGGATTTTCTCCCTGTCCCTAAGGGCTAGGACACACTATCCATTTACGATCTGTTTGCGCAGGGGAAACGCAGGGCAGTGTGTGTCAATGTGGGTGGCACATTGCTTGCGCTGCTCTGTGCTGGGATCCGTTTTTCACAACATTGCGTGGATCACAGCAATGTTTGTGAAAATCCGTAGATTCCTCTTTCTTCTGACTACTGCTATGCTTATTCATGCTCTCATCCTTTCACACCAGGACTATTGTAACCTTTCTGGTCTTTCTGCTTCCCACCTTTCTACCCTTAAGGGGTATCTCCACCCTGAATTTTTTTTACTGTAGTGTAGGGCACCCTAGCCCACCCCAACCACCATATTTGTTTAGTTAAAAAAAGCAGAACTCTACTTACAGTCCTTTGATCCTCTGGAACTGTCCAGGCCCTCTGCTTGCCGGAACTGCAAGCCGGGGCTGGACCAGCAGCCGCTTCTTTGATTGGCTGAGTGCCGCCGGAACAAATCAATGTAAGTGGAGTTTTGCAGCTTTTTTAAGTAAACTAACATGGCGGTTGGGGTGGTTACGGTTCCCTACACACAGGAAAGGGTTTTAAAGGACAGCTCCACCCTCATAATAACATCTTTTAGAAAGAATGGCCTCTTTAAAAATGTTGATATATCATAGTTTGACCTATGAATTCATTACTGTATGCCTGCTATGCTTCTGGAGGCCTCATGAAACTGAGCAATTTAGAAACCTGGGCATGCTCAAAGAGGCAGATAGGGATTAACATTCAGTCATTGCTGTGATGTCAACGTCAAATCCATAACTGACAGTTGGTAACTGGAAGAACCAGGAAGCAGAAACAGGGAAACAGGACATTGTGCAGGATTTTAGGTTAGACTTATATATTTCACATTTCAACAATTACAGTTTTAGGGTTTTGGGGGATGATTAACCTGTATGTAATTTTCATTTCAGGGCTGGACTTGAACTTTAAGCTAGGGAAAAGGCAGCCAGGGTGTGTGTGTGTGTGTAAATATCCTCTGCGCTGCCAGAAACCTCTCAGAGGACAGAGGAAGCAGGGACCGGATGATTCACTGACACCTCCTACTCTTCACTTTTCAATTTGAACAGTCACTGCAGGAGAACCATTTGGAGCAAAGATAAAGGTAAGGATTTTTTAACACTACACAGTGGGCCAATAGTAGGTTAAATTTAGTTTTGGGGGTGGACATGCCCTTTAACTCTGCTGCACCATTGTCTTGTTCTCTAACAATCAGGAAATTAAATCCCTCTGTGCCGCACATCTACATCCCCATCATAGTTTTGCTGGAGGGCCCACTGATTCCTAGTTACGCCACTGGATTCCGGAGTGGGAGCGATGGGTCTGGGGCATTAGCACCCGGACCACCTATCTTATTAGGTGAGCGTAATACTTGATTTACTCCCTTAGTTTATTGTTTAAAATTTATACTATAAACTATTGACTGATATGGTGGGACTAATCGGGAGAAGGGTCTGGGGCAAGCACCCAGACCACACATAGCTCCAAGTAAGTTTACTTAGGATCCACTGCTGTGTTATAATTACTAAGTTTTGCTTTTAAAGGACAATTATACTTACCATTTCCAGATCCACTCCTGCAAAGTACCCAGGGTGAGGACCTAAAACACTAAGCCCACCTCTGGGTACTTTACAAAATCCTGAAGTACTTACTTGTAATCTCCCTCGTCGCTCCGGTCGGATCCTCCCCAGAGGCAGCCAATGGGAAGACACACCTCCTTGCAGAGCGTGTCTTCTCATGGCTGCCTCGTGACCTGTCACTCAAGTGCCAATGGGAGGATCGGACCGGAGCGACGAGGGAGATTACAGTAAGTACTTCAGGACTTTTGTAAAGTACCCAGGTGAGGACTTAGCATTTTAGGTCCTCACCCTGGGTACTATGCAGGAGTGGGGGGAAAGGAACGAGGGGGAGGTGAGTATAATTGTCCTTTAATCATTGCTCTACACATTGCCAATATTTAGTAAATCCCATTTAATCCACGAAATTTAGGCTGCGGCCACACTTGAGTGCATTGTAACAGACTTGAAATGGGCAAACTAAATTTTGCGCATTTCTTGAGCCTTAGTGTACATTTACGCTGCCATTCCTTTAATATTCTGTTATTGGAGCGCATTTGAGTCACTAAAAATTGGTGATGGCATGCGCTCCAAAAACTGGCATGCATTTATTACGTTGCTGACGAATTGCAAAAATGATCTTAAGTGTGTGAAAAAAAGCGCTAGTGGGACCTGTTCCTACAGAATAAGAGCAATGTGTATGGATAGGTCACAAACCAAATTTCGTCAGATTATTTATGGTCATATACTAGTATAGATAACTGATAATGATCGTTCACGTCTATTGACAGAACAAACCCTGTTCTGTATAAATTATATACTGTACAGTCAATCCTGTCTATGGCACATTGTTCAATTCCAATGAAATATGATTGACAAAAAGCCTTATAAACAAGTGCAATCACAAGGGCCGATATATGGCACGATTTTTGCCAAAATGGCCATGCATACATGCAATCACGTAGTATGGGCACCTTAAAGGAATAGTTCACTCCCAAAGTGAACTATTACTTTAATGTACTGATTGAAGCCCGGGAGGTTAAGGAGCTATGCCTTACCTTCCGTTCTTCAATCAATACTCGGGAACAAAGATTCAAGAAACGTACCTTTTGCGCCATCCACTGCAGCCACAGTAAATCTCTGACCGCTTCCTTGTTCTAACTATAGCATGCATTTTGCGCATGCGCACTAAAAGGTAAGTTTCTTGAACCTTCGTTCCCGGATCTTGAGCTATTGATTAAAGAACAGGAGTAAGGCAGAGCTCCTTAACCTCCCGGCTTCAATCAATACATTAAGGAACAGTTCACTTTGGGAATGAACTATTCCTTTAAGATCATATAAAGTAAGTTTATAAAAATTTGTCAGTAAGAAGGCTGGAATATCTTATAGATAATAAGTTTAGTGTTTAACCATCTCCTTTCAAATCCCTAGGCTGTGTGAACAAATGTTGCTCTTACAGTCTTTAAAAACAGAATCTCTATCTGCTGGCCAGATGTTGGTAAATAATATTTATATTGTTATAGTATAAATATATTGACGGACTTCTATTTAACATGTTTATGGTGGGTAATAAGTGTTTATGCTTTAATTTTATAAACAGACTTTAATTGCAGGAAAGGGGTCCAAGCTCAATACGCTGAGAAGTATCAGGAGACTTAATGCCATTTGACTATAAGAAATACCTACTGGGAGATCTATAGTAATTACTGAGAGAGAGAGAAAATCCAGCAAACTGTTGAAAACTACTAAATGTTATATTTAAAACAAGTGTCTACATATCCTTAAATAACTTATACTTCTGGGAAATCTAAATCTAACTTTTTTGTGACATCATGTTTACTGCTTGAAAATGATTATTATTGCTATTTAAATATTCTTTACTAAGCAGCCCAGTCTAAGGCATTGCAATTCCGCCATTGTCTACCACCATTAGCGATATCATGGAAATTTCTCTATTATCTGAAATAATAAGAAGTGCTGATATTCCAGAGGTTAAACTGTGATCAGTCAGTGTAGCAAACAGAGGTAAAAGATTAGACTCATCAATATGAAAGTATAGACTAGCTTATAAAAATATTGAGGACAATCTAATTTCTAAATCACAAAAAACGTGTGAGTAACAAATCAATATATTTTGGCAAAACATAGATATGGTTCTGGACATGTTGCAAGCCGAAGTACAGTGTTTCTCAACCTTTTATTCTTATGGAACCCTTAAAAAATGTTTAATCAGACGTTAATGTCGATTTTACATTGCTATTGTTGATTTATGGTTGGCGATGTAATATGTAAACAGTATATATAAACCGTGCCCATTATTACTTATTTTATTTATCTTTCTGACATCAATCACCAAACACATAATTCATACAAATCTAGAACATTGATGAATATACAGAAAAATATCTGTATTTATCACAATGGTGGTTTCTGCCACTCTTGAGGACCCCGGCTGCCTTAGGAGATGAAACAATAGGTTGTCTGATAAATCGATCATCAAGTCTTAACTCCCTTTCTTCAATTAATAAAAAAAAGGATAGGTTTACTTTTTGAGTTAATCGATCCATTAATAATAATAAGATCAAAAATTAGCCAACCAATCAGATGTTCCTTTTTACTGGACTACTACAGTTAGAATATATTTGATAATATCTAATTGGTTCCTGCAGCTTAAGAACCTGGGCAAAATTTCTTACTAAATAAGCCCATTTATTTCTTACGTTTGAATTTAAAAAACTGTATAAATTGATGCTATTTTGTAAAGGCCACTGCTGCACAAATTTTCCATTACAAAAGACAACTTTATTAAAAAAAAAGCTATGCTATCACTCCATCATGGTTGTGGGAAAGCTAGTGCTAGAGTTTAAGGGAAGAAAAAGTGTTTCAGACAACACTACACTAACTGAAAACATCAGACTGCTAGACACAAGAAGAACCAGAGAGACTTAATCAGAAATGGTTTTACTGTAGATCTCTTACCAATTCAGAACTGATCAGTTCATTAAGGAGTGTCAACAAAATATCACAGAGGTTGAAACCTGCTTGGTACCTTAAATTCTCACCCATTGATAGTTTGAGGGTATATACCGTACCATTAAATTTGCCAGTTGATTAGTATGTTTTCTTAGATCTTTTAATTAATTTGGCTTAAAAAAGCCAAATTACTGTTCTTTCTATTTCTTCTTCTTTTCATTCTTCCGCTTTTTTGGACCGTATCTCCTCCCACAGTTTTTGAGCTAGAGACATGAAATTCGGTACAGACGTGCGGGGCATATAGGAGAAGTGTGCTATCTTCAAGCTAAGGAATCCGCGGAAGCGTTACGGCGTTACGGCGAATTTCCAGACATTTTTTCCCATACACTATAATGGTAACAATCCTCAAATGTGGATATTTCAAAACAGTTTTTTTCATGGTCATAAATACAAATGGTGATACCCCAACCCCCCACACAGACCCAGGTACCCACATACTGACCTACCTTTCCATTCCCATGGAAGCCATATTTAACCCTTTCACTGCCAGGAGATTTCATTTTTTTTGCGTTAACTGCCAAAAGAATTTTCAGGATTTTGCCCCCCTTTAAACTACAGTAGGAAACCTGGCAGTAAATCAGGAATATTATACATTGTTTTTTTCAGCACAAATTCTACTTTAACATGGTAACAGAATTTTGTAACTTTTCTGGAAATTTTACTGGAATATGGGTAAAATATGTAAAAAAAATGAAAAATTTGCAAATTTTCATGGATTTTTCCCATTTTTACTTATAGTTGTCTTAAGGTTACACACAAAAATCTCACTGTTTCTAAAAGCTCAGATACTCCCGAGTACAACGATACCAGATATATGAGGTACCCAACTTTCCTGTACAGGAGACCCCCTCAAACTAAAACTGCACCTTCAAGAATATTCACCAAATTAAAATGTATACCTATATACTCGAGTATAACCGACCCGAGTATAAACCGAGGTACCAATTTCAGCTAAAAATCCTAATAAAGTTGTTGACTCGAGTATAAACCGAGGGTAGACTTGGCATTCAAGATGTTTGGAAACTACAACTCCCAGCATGCTTTATTAGCTGGGAGTTGTAGTTTCCAAACATCTTGAATGCCAAGTGAGGGTGGCATTCAAGATGTTTGGGAACTACAACTCCCAGCACTTTATTAGCTGGGAGTTGTAGTTTCCAAACATCTTGAATGCCACCCATCACTTGGCATTCAAATGTTTGGAAACTACAACTCCCTGCTAATAAACATGGGAGTTGTAGTTCCAAACATCTTGAATGCACCCCTCACCCTCCCCCTCCCACCCAGTTCAGTACCTGTGGGCTCTTCTCCCTGTGGGCTCTTCTCCATCCAAGCAAGGCCCAGCATTGAAGACATCCTTGGGCCTTGAAGAAGCATCCTTGCTTGAAGAAGCATCCTTGCATTGAAAAGCATCCTTGCATTGAAGAAGCATCCTTGCATTGAAGAAGCTGCATTCCGGCAGCTTACCTTACCATTCCGGCACCGCACGATCTTCTCTGCACTGGCGCGCCGGCGGACATCACTGCCCGGCGCCGGCTCGGCGCCGGGCTGTGAGTCAGGCCGGCGCGCCAGTGCGAAAATCGTGCGGCTGCCGGAATGGTAAGGTAAGCTGTGACTCGAGTATAAACCGAGTCTGAGTTTTCAGGCTGATTTTTCAGCCTGAAAAACTCGGTTTATACTCGAGTATATACGGTAACCACTACTGACAGTTAACATAGAATATCTTCCAATTAACTAAAATATCCCCACAAGAGATATTTTTAGAAACTACCACCCGCAGGATTTTATGAGTGAGGTTAGTTTCGATCAAAATGCAGATACCCGACGCAGCTCTTCGTCCAATTGTAAGTTATTTTCTCACATTTTCCTTTTTTTCCTCAACTGTAAAATCAGAGACAAAATCAAATGCGAATTTCAGCTAAAAACTGTGGAGGAAAGTTCAAACACATCTCAAATAGAAAGCCTAACCCCTCCCGAATAAAACGGTATGCCACATTCATGGCTTTACCCAGAGACATGGCTACCAACTAACCCAGAGCGTGACCAGTGCCAAATGTCAGTAGCAGCAAAAAAAAATTAGCCAGTTTTGTATTTGAACAGTCTGCAGTTTTTCCACAAACTATATTCCTGAAATCTACACACCTTCACTATTAACGCTGTAGTTCATTCATGACCATCAATGGGTGTGGGTGCAGTTCTTCGTAGAAGTTTGCATTTGTCTGAAAAATGAACAAAAAACAACTTCAAAAGGCCAAAACCTCATGGATCTAAAAAACAGTTACTAAATATCAATCTCCCAAATGTCCTGAATCAAACGGTATGCCATATGTGTGGTACACACGCGGACGTGGAAGCGAAAAGCCACAAAGTGAGACAATGCACGATGGCTCAGAAACAGCGAAAATATTTAGCCAATCTGAATTCGGACAGTCTCAGTTTTTTCCACAAAACACCCCCGTAACTTAGAAATAACCCCCACAAACTATATATTCCTGAAATTACACACCTTCAGCTATGTAACACGTAGTTGTTCATTCATACCATCAATGGGTGGGCGCAGTTCTTCATAAAGTTCGCCATTTGTCTGAAAAATGAACAAACACAACTTCAAAAGGTAGAACATGCCAAAACCTCATGGAAGTAATAAAAAGTTACTAAATCAATCTCCCAAATGTCCTGAATCAAACGGTATGCCATATGTGTGGTTACACACGCGGACGTGGAAGCGAAAAGCCACAAAGTGAGACAATGCACATGGCTAAAACAGCGAAAATATTTAGTCACTCCGAATTTGGACAGTCTACATTTTTTTCCACAAAACACCCCCGTAACTTAGAAAATACCCCCACAACTAATATTCCTGAAATTTACACACCTTCAGCTATGTAACACAGTAGCTTGTTCATTCTACCATCAATGGTGTGGGCGCAATTCTTCGTAGAAGTTCGCATTTTGTGAAAAAATGAACAAAAAACAACTTCAAAAGGTAAAATCATGCCAAAACCTCATGGAATGTATAAAAAAGTTACTAATTATCAATCTCCCCAATGTCCTGAATCAAACGGTATGCCATAGGTGTGGTTCACACGCGGCGTGAAAGCAAAAGCCACATGTCCTAGTATAATATCTAGATATTATACTAGGACAATGATCTAGATATTATACTAGGACAATGATCTAGATATTATACTAGGACAATGATCTAGATATTATACTAGGACAATGATCTAGATATTATACTAGGACATTGATATAGATATTATACTAGGACAATGATATAGATATTATACTAGGACATTGATATAGATATTATACTAGGACAATGATCTAGATATTATACTAGGAAAATGATATAGATATTATACTAGGACAATGATATAGATATTATACTAGGACAATGATCTAGATATTATACTAGGACATTGATATAGATATTATACTAGGACAATGATATAGATATTATACTAGGACAAATTTAATGACAAATCAAGCACAGTAAAACATGTGAGTACACCATTTTACTTGTAGTTTACTTTGTAGTTCAAAAAATGTAAAGTTGTTTCGGTAAGTATAGTGACCCTTTAAATTGAAACATTTAGAAAATCTGCAATATGCACCATGTGCAACGAGTGACCTGTTTATTTGTTTACCAGCAGTTTAAGATCGTGTGTGTGTGTTATAATATAATATATATATATATATATATATATTATATATATATACACTACAAGGATTAGGAAGCACTACAATCTAATGGCAATTGAGGTAAAAAAGTTAGGACCTTCCAGACTGGGGTTACCTTGACGTGGTTGGAGGCTTTTCATTCATGTGATCACAGTAATGTATACTAAAACCCCTTTGTTTATAAAGTATGCCAGTGTGCAGATATATGATATTGTATGGGGCCTAGGAATGTGCATTGATTATCTTTTCTATGTTTGTATATATATATATATATATATATATATATATATATGTATATATATATTATATATATAATAATAATATTAATTCCCCTCTTTTAAAAGATTAAAGGGCATTCCTCCTTGTAAATATTTTTTTAATATAAGGTAGGGTATCCCTTCCCACCCCCAACCACTATGTTACATAGTGGTTGGGGATGGGAAGGGATACCCTACCAGCAGCTGCAGCTGTGATTGGCTAAGAGGCAGGGATCACAGACGCAGCTGCCATCAATGGAGAACACTGCGGGAGCAAAGTAGAATTCGGATTCTTTTTTTTAGCAATCAAACATAATGGTTGGGAGCTGGAAGGGATGCCCTATATTATATCAAAAACATTTATGCTAGATGAAGGGCAACCATTGAGCGATCAGGGGGGAGGGAGGGGGGGAAAGGGCACCCTGCACATGCCACTGTCCTCTCAGAGGACAAGGAGGAGGCAGAAACTGTTTGAACCGGAAATCGCCTCTTAATCTTCAGTTTCTTGGATTTTGGGCAAGCACTGCAGGAGAACCATAAGGAGCAGAGATGTAAAGTAACTTTATTTTTAAACTAAACAGTGGTGCCAGTAGTGGGTTAAGTTTTAGTTTGGGGGTGTGGACATGCCCTTTAAGGGAGACAACCATAAATGAACATAAAAACTTTAATCCAAACAAATTTGACTTTTTTAAACCAAACTTAAAATATTGCATGGGGCTTATACCTTCAAAGGACTATGGACTATAGGAGATGAGGCAGCATCAGTGACTGGTTTTAATGACTATAGTATTTTAAAGGATACAATACATAGGTCAGGTCCACGTACATAAGAAATTTTCAAAACATAAATAAATGAATTAATTAATAGTTCTCCTCTTAGTGTAATGACAAATTTGTGTTTGTAAAGTATACATTCAGATCCTTACCATGGTTGGCAAAGTCAAAAAATGAAAACATACAGTAGCTCACCGAGCACAAGTTTGCACCATTGAGAAAACTTTTTATGTATAATCTGTATTATATAACAAATTATTGTGCATATTAACATCTTGTGCTTGGAATAAATTTTTCTATTCTGAGTTATCATTAATCCATCCATTCCTGGGGTCTGTGCAAATGGAAGTAATTCAACAGTACCAGAATCAATAATACATTATCAGTAATCAATAATACATGATCATGAATCAATAATACAGTATCAATAGTCAATAATAAAGGATCAGTAATTAATTATACAGAATCAGTAATCAATATACAGAATCAGTAATCAATAAAACAGTATCAGTAATTAATTCAAGTCTTCATATCAATAAAACAGTGTCAATAATCAATAATACAGTATCAGTAATCAATAAAACAGTAACAGTAATAAATAATAAAGTATCAGTAATCAATAAAACAGTATCTAATCAATAATACAGATCAATAACACGGTATTGTATCAATAAAACAGTATCAGTTATCAATAAACAGTAACAGTAACTAATAATACAGTATCTGTAATCAATAATACAGTATTAATATCAATAACACAGTATCAGTTATCAATAATCAGTATCAGTATCAATAAAACAGTAATCAATAATACAGTATCAATAATAGATAAAACAGTATCCATAATACATCATACAATAATCAATAACACAGTATCAACTATCAACAATACAGTATAGTAATCAATAAAACAGTATCAGCAATCAATAATACAGTAATGGTAATGAATAAAACAGTGTCTGTAATCAACATACAGTATAATAATCAATAAAACAGTATCAGCAATAAATAATACAGTAACAATAATCAATAATACAGTATCACTAATCAATAATACAGTAACGGTAATCAAATACAGTATCAGTAATCAACAAAACAGTAACAGTAATCAATAATACAGTATCAATAATCAATAATGCAGTTTAATCATCAATAACACAGTATCAGTTATCAATAAAACAGTATTAGTATCATAAAAACAGTATCAGTAATCAATAATACAGTAACAGTAATCATAATACAGAATCAGTAATCAATAAACAGTAATCAATAATACAGTATCCATAATCAATAAAACAGCATCAGTAATCAATAACACAGTATCAATAATCAATAATACAGTATCGGTAATCAATACAACAATTATCATAATCAATAGTAAAGTATCGGTAATCAATAGCACAGTGTCAACTTACAAGATAAACACCCGAGTCAGTTTGCTTTACAGTAGGCGTTATTCAAATCTTGGGCTCAAAAAATCTTTTTGAGGTGCAGTGATATATGTTTGTCTAGTTAAATCAATCTGTTGTATTCAAATAAATTAACGGACTTGAAGTTAGTTTCTTGAAGACGTTTCGCTAGTTATCCGACTAGCTTTCTCAATTCAGAATGACTTGTACAAGAATCTGTGGCAATTATGTACCTGGAAAATCCAATTAGATATCACAGCCAAGTGTAAGGGCATGATTGCATAGGGCTAAGAGGTGTTATAGAACTCCAGGGTAAGGTGTCAAAACAGCTTTGTACATGGCAGACAGTTGGTGTCGAAACCCCCCCCCCCACCTCTATTTAGGCTTGATTTCTTTTATTCATATAAATGGCCTCCTTAACAACTCTCTGAACCAGTACGTTCCTTGTAACATTAAATATTCAAAGGTATGCCCTTTACCCTTAAGATGCAGGTAACGGCTGAGCCCTGACCTGAGGAATTGGCCCTTCTGTGCTGGGCCATACGTTGATGCAGTTGCTGTTGGTCTCCCCCACATACAAATCAGAGATTCTTCACTGCACTGCACTGCGTATATGATGTCGCTTTTTTGTGTTTGGGTATTGGGTCTTTTGGATGTACCAATTGCTGCTTCAGTGTGTTGTCGGTTTAAAGCAGACAGGGATACATGTTTTTTGAAAATTCTTCTTAATTTCTCGGAGACCCCTGCTACATATGGGATGACCATGTTCTTTCTCCTGTCTTGCTTTTCCCCTTCACTGTGATATTATGTTCTTTTCTTTCCTTCTACTTCTTTTGACAAAGGCCCAGTCGGATATCCACAAGTTTTAAGGGCTCTCTGAGTGTTTCATTTCTTTAGCCTTCGCCTCTGTGCTAGTGGGGATGTTCTCAGCTCTGGGTTTCAGGGTTCTGATGACACCCAGCTGTGATCTAAAGGGTGGTGGGAGTCAAACATCAATACTGATCTGTGTGTGTTGGTTTTCTGTAAACTCTACTTCCAGTTTACCATTCTCCCTGACTTCTACCAAGCAGTCCAAGAAAGCCAGTTCGTTTGTTTTGTACCTCTTTCCTTGTAATATGATGTTTTGGTCTACCGCATTAATGTGTTCTGTGAAAGCTTGTCTTCTCTGGTGGATTTTAACCCAGGTGTCATCCACATATCTGAACCAGTGGAGGGTGCTCTGCCCTTAAAGGTATTAAGCGCCTGTTTTTTACCTCCTCCATGAAAGGTTGGCCACAATGGGTGAAACTGGAGATCCCATACACAATCCATGTTTTTGCTTATAGAACGTATCCCGTATTTAAAATAGGTGGTATTCAGGCACAAGTCCAGTTAGGAACACACTGTTCTGGGTTGAGATCAGTTCTGCTGGTAAGAGTGCTGTCTTGGCCTCACCATGTCAACAGCCTCCTTGTTAAAGACAGTGAAGACAGATGTACATCATAGGACACCATAGTTTCTTCTGCACCGAGTACTTATCTTCAACTTGTTGGTGAAATCCTGAGAGTTCTGGATGTGATACTTAGAACTTTCCACCAGGTCCTAAGATATTGGCTAGGTAATTTGCCACCTTGTATGTTACAGGAGTGAAGCTGCTGACTATAGGTCTTAGTGGTGCCCCTTCCTTATGTATCTTTGGGAGTCCATATATGCATGATGTGCCTCACCAGGGTAGAGGAGATGATACATTGCTCGATCAATGGCTTTATCCTTTTGAAGAGTGTTGTAGTAAGTCTATGCCCTTTTCTTGTAAGGTGGTGGGATCCCTTGTTAAAGCCTCATATGTGTTATCGGCAGGAGCATGGTCGCCTTCATGGTAGTCTGGGTGTTGAGTACCACTGTGTATCTTCCCCTGTCTGCGGTAAAATGGTGTGATACTGGAATCGTTCTTGAGGGATGTTAAGGCTATTCCTTCCTGTGTGGTCAAGTTAGATGAAGGAGTTTTAGCACTAAATAGAGGTGGGGGGGGTTCAACACCAACTGTCTGCCATGTACAATGCTGGGCGTTCCTATAACACCTCTTAGCCTATCCACTATTTCGATCGTCGGATGACTAGCGAAACGTCTTCAAGAACTAAACTTCAAGTCCAGTTGATCTAATTGAATACAACAGATATACCATGACCTGGATGAATGAGAACAAGCATCTAGTTTAATCGTTGTGTATATAGATAAACCATAAGAGGTCATAATATATTTTTATAATTAATGTTTATTAAAGATTCCATTTACATTTTTAAAGTGGAACATATGACTTAAGTTAGGGGTTAAATGAAGACTGGATAACTTCAAACATAAGGTAAAGGGCTGTGCAACCCGAACAGGAATACTAGAACTTTCAAAAGTACACAAAAAAAAGCCTCTCATAGGAACTACCAATTATGATCAAAAAAGTCCATAGGGGCCGAAGGATAAAACACAGAGGAGGGCCCCCAGAAATGAAAATATGTGCTGCAAGGAGAGACTATGTATTAAAACTGTTCTAATAGATCTTCATGTGATGTAGAAATTCATGTATTGTACTAGTCAGAGGTTTATCATTTTCTCCTGATTGTAATTTGCTGCAATGTATTTGAGATGTTAACCAATATTAATAGGTTTATCCGTAAGTGTTGTTAAAATTATGGTTTGCTCTTAAAGGTGCCGAAAGTTCAGTACCCAATAGATTGCCCTTAGTTCCCATTTTAATACTATGGATTTGACAGTTTTGCTTACCTTGGAGTCTTAGGTTCGCTTGTGACCTATTTCCAATGACTCACTTTGGTATCAGGTTTACTCCCTCTCGGTTTAAACAAAAAATGACTTTTATCCTTTTGTCTAGAGGACTCCTGTTGTGGAGGAATTATGGAGGCAGACCTTAAGGCTTTAAGGTTAGTATACACATCTTCACATTACTCTAAGAGTTATAATCTTGTTCTAGGGAAGACTAGCCCTTAGGACCCTTAGAGAGGAAGCTTCCATTGTGATTAAGAATGCCGATAAGGATTAGGGATGGCCGGTTCGCGTATCCGAACCCGGATCCGCCGCAGATTTATCCTGTTCGCGAATGGTGGATTTTCCGGATTTTCCAGATTTTACCGCGGATTTCTCGTATTTTCGAAAATTTTTCAAATTACGAGTTTTCTCGTATTTTCGGGAATTTAGAAAATACGAGAAAACTCGTAATTTCGAAAATACGAGGATTTCTATTATTTCCGTAAATATGTATTTTCAAAAATTTTAGAATTACGAGGATTACTCGTATTTTCGAAATTACGGGTTTTCTCGTATATTTGAGGATATTTTATTTTAATGGGTCCGTTCGCGGATTTTCAAATTTTTTCGAAAATTCGCGGATCCTCGAGCGGACCAGATTTTGCGAAGTTCGGATATTCTTAATAGGATAGCATAAGGTTGTACTTTCTGATACTACCACCCATGCCCCTTTGCCCATAATCCCATCATACCTTTCCGTAGGTCCCTCATTGCCTCTATTGAGGAGGGACTTAAAGGGTCACTATACTCACGGAAACAACTTTACATTTTCTGAAACTACGATTTGAGACAAGTAAAATGATGGTGCTCACATATTTATCTGCTGCTTGCTTGTCATTAAATTATAATGTTTAGTGAGGCTCCTAATTCCCCCCACCCTCCCTTACTCACTGCCTTTTTAGTGTCTGCGACACTTATGTGTTCTGCACAGCTTCACCATGGACACTGCTTTGCTTACAATCTCCCCCTCCCTCCCCCTGCCTTCTTTTCTCTGCTGATTCCTTAAATGTTGCAGAAAATGTGCTGGTGGGCAGGCAAAATGGTCACACATAGGTTACATATAATTTCTGCTTCTAGTGGAGTGACAGGTCTTTCCCTGTAAATGCTGTGATTAAAATGATGATTTCTCAGAATCTACTGCTCAGATTTAAAATCTGAAAAAAGTGGAGCACTCTCTTTAGAAAGCCATGTACAGGTAATACTATACGTAGTGCCGACTCTTGTCACCCACCTTGTCACAGCATTTAGAAGCATCCCTTTTGGTCAATTCCTGGGTTCTGAGAAATTGTTCTACCTGGGAGGAATTTGACAGGAAATCCTCTGATCGTCTCCTCCAGAGGGGCTTTCTGCTGATACTCTTACTAGAACATATAAAAGGGTGTTAAATATGGACTGCAAGACCCTGCTTTGTTTGTGGTAACAAGACCCAGAAAGATCTGCTTACTTAATCTATAGTGTTCTCTACTAGATATAACACCCCAGTACAATAAGATTGTTCAGATTTTAAAAAATCGCTTACCTATCCTTTTTGGTGATGAAGTCATCCATAAGATCCTTAGTGAAGTGGATGAAAGCTGTCCCGAAGAGAACACAAACTCTTTGTAATATACTTGCCCCAGCATGTATTGTGTGGATAAGGAAATACCTTTTTTGCACACAGGTTCCAATTTTCATAGTAGTGTTACCAACAAAGTTTACAGCACTAAACAGTACATTAACTGTAACCATCCGTCCCCTAAGGCAGAGATATGTGAACACATCAGGGCTATAAACATCAGGATGAGACTAACCCAGTAGCCAGACATTTCTGGCTTAGTGACATTAGTATGGTCAGTTTTCAGGGTATCGAGAGATGGGTATCCCAATCCTGGGTGGTAGGGATGGCCGGTTCGGGATCCGAACCGGATCCGCCGCGGATTTATCTGTTACAAACGGCGGATTTTCTGGATTTTCCGCCTTCTCCGAACTTCCGAGTCGCAGATTTTTTGTATTTTAGAAAATTTTTGAAATTACGAGTTTCACGTATT
Source organism: Hymenochirus boettgeri (assembly GCA_019447015.1). NCBI lineage: Eukaryota > Metazoa > Chordata > Amphibia > Anura > Pipidae > Hymenochirus > Hymenochirus boettgeri. Next base: position 79,130,223 of record CM033474.1, read on the forward strand.
TTCGTAAATTTTCGAAAATACAGAAAAACACGTAATTTCAAAATTTCGAAAATACAAGGATTTCTCTATTTCCATAAATACTATTTTCGAAAATTTTAGAAATTACGAGGATTACTCGTTTTTCGAAAATACGAAAAATCTCATAATTTCGAGGGTATTTTTCATTTTGATCAGTCCCCTCGCGGATTTTCGAATTTTCTAATTTTTTCGAAAATCGCGGATCCTCGAGGACGGATTTTGCGAAGTTCGGACATCTTACTAGGTGGAACAAGAAACTCTCGTTTGCTAAAACCTGAGGCTGATTGGATTTAGCTTAGATTAGATACCTTTGGGACTCAATTACACTTGGGAAATCTCATGTTTTGTTAATGTGACGTTTATTATATTGTTGTTAGTTGCTCTGTATATAGTTTTACATCATTTTAACTTTAGTAGTAGTGAATAGTGTGTGCTTTCCCTTGTTGTGGGGTAAGTTTGGTATGTTTCAATTAATGGTTCTTCCATTATGGTATGCTCTAGCGTTACTTGGGTAGCCTTTTGTTTTGCTTTACAATGTTCTTATTCATATACCTTTTATTTTACTTTGTTATTTGTAGATAGTTTTTGTGTTTCTCTTTCTTGTTTTCTGTTTTTTCTTCCTTCTCTTTTCATTCTATTTTATTAGTATATGTTATTCACGTTTTTGTTTGCTAATAACTGGTATGCTAATTGGTACATTGTTTACCTGTTAAAAGGAAGTGACACAGTATTGTTGTGGCCGTGTTTAAGAGCTTCCAGTATTCCTGTTTGGGTTGCACAGCCCTTTGATTTATATTTGAAGTATCCCGGTTTTGGCCTTGCGAAGGGTCTAGGGTTGGCTGCACCCAGACCACTGTCTTCTTTCGGTAAGCATGTTTGTTACCTGCATCTTTACTTTATGCTCCAGCTGATGTTTTTTTTTCCTCTCGCTGTAAGGATCCTTAATTTTCGAACTAAGTGACCAGGGCTGGGGGTGTGTCACCCAGCCCTCCGGTGTGGGAAAGTAAGTTTGCTTCGGTACCTACATTTTTTTTTATAATAGTGGTTTTGTGACACATTGTTTCCCTTATGTTTATTATTAAATGAAAACCTGCAGTATTCCTTTAAAATGAGCTGACAATCACATCTCTGGTTGGAACCTGTGAGAAATTGCTTTGGAGTGAATGTTCAAACAATCAGGAAAAACAACAATAGCCCTGACGCATTTCGTGACGTGAACCGTCACTAAATCAGATGATTATTATCATTAAAAGTTATATTTTACTCGCCTGGTTGAGACCCTCGTGTCTCTTGTCCAGAGGCTGGTCACATGACTACAAGCGGTCACATGGCTGAAAACAGGAAGTGTTTCAAGCAGGAAGTAATATTGCTGAACCTTTCCAGCAAAACATCTCACAAATTTTATCTAGAGAGTGATTTGTTTTATTTTGAAGGTGTGATGGAAGGCTTTTATATAATTCCAAATAGTTTGGAAGAATTCGAGACCACACTTACCCTTTAATATCATAAGCCCTTTTCTTACCAATACATCTCGCCATATTTACTATCTACGTTGCGGCTTTCAAAAGAAGAATGCATAATAATGGTGTAAAATGCAAATCTCAGAGTAAGGTCAATGTAAATTTATGCTCCGCACCACTAGTGCTAGCAAGAATATAAGTATAGCAAGAAAGCTTACTACACAAAAATTCTCCGAATAAGGATGAGATCTCCCCACAGCATCCTCGCGGCATGGGCCCGGGCCTGTTCTTGGAGGTGAAAATGGTGTCCTCTTTGTCTTTCATGTTTTTTATTTTTTGGTTTGTTACATGACATGAAGAGGTGATCATTTTTATTGAGGCTGTGAAAGTTAGCATGGTGAATATGTTGTGGAAAAAGAAGTAAGACTGATTGATTATTGGTTTGTGTCCCTAAACTATTGTTCTGCCCATTACCTCATGGGATGAACTTCTTCTGCTTTAGTTGATTTTTTAGGGTAGAAACATTCCAAGTCACACCAGGAACCAACAAAGCAGAAATTCTACTGTTATAATACATTTTGCCAGATGTACAAATTGACTGCACTACAAATAATTGAAAATGTGTGCTGTGGTTTGGCACCTGACTTGTTGCTGGTGTGTTGTCTAAAAGTCGTTCCAGTTAATTAATACTAACTATAAACAAGCTCTTATTGCATATTGCAGACTTTATTTACATGGTTGTAAGTTTATTAAAAGTCACATGAAATTTTTTTGCTAACAGGGTTTTGCCACATTTATATTTGGTAATTAGCAGCTCAGGAAGATGGTGATGAAAGAGACATAGCAGGTAAGAACTGAAGATGGTAGCTGGTAGAATTCATTATCTGTCTTAGTGATGGATTCATCACTTGATATGTCACCTGGCTTATCCAAGAATACAGTGTCATAAATCACTTCATTTTACTCACTGCCTGTAGGAACAGACCCTAGGGCAACTGTTACAAAGATCTAGTTATTTATATACTGTAGACATATGTTGTGGTGGTGATTTCATCATGTCTACTAAAGATGCAGCAGGAGTTAAATCGTAGTGACTGATGGAGCAAAACAAAGTTTTCCTATTCTAAAAACTGACTGGGTGAAATAGTGGCAAAAAAAAATGATGATTTTCTGCATTGAAGGGGCCAGGCACGGCCCTCCACTGGCAGGAACTGAGAGTCCAATTTCCTGCTGGAATATGAATATTACATACACTTTCCCAATCTCAATACTACTTGGAGAGTGACCCTATGGCAAGAGTGGAAAATCTATATAGCTGGAAAAATCCATTTCATGATCTAGCCATGAGAATGTGTCTGCACACTATCTGCAACTAAACACTGACCTCTGAGATATTTCCTGGTAGTAACATAGTAATGGAGATGAATAAAGACATACATCCATCTAGTCCAACCTATATCCAACCATATTACCTATATGGGAGATAATATCCCTTAATATATTATCCATTTATAGGTACATTTAGAACTCGGGAAGTACAGGTCTTTACATCTAGGCTTTATAGATGTGAATAATACAGACAATTGTGGTGTTAAGAATAAAAATATAACACCCAAATATTTCCAAGTGGACTGGAGCGATATAGTAATTGCCCATATTTCTCATCATTCTTATCTCTGTTTTAAAACTCTTAGAGGGAGAAATACTCTGTGTACTGTGTATAACCTATTAAATAATGATTTTTGGGATTGGCCACAAAGCTTCTTGTCTGAGGTAATTCTAATATTAGCTTAAATTATGCAACCACTAATAACAATCTCTAGATAATTAAGCTGTACAATTTAGGGCTGATTGATAAAGTATCTAGGTTAAATACAAAGCCATACTTCTAAGGCAAACTATTAGCCTGCAAAGTATTGTAATGACATGATTGGCCCCTGAAAGTCCTACATTCCAAAGATGGATGTTATGTTTAACACAGTGCTATGATAAATTCTGATACTGTCCTGAAAAATTGGGGAATGCACTATTACAGAAATAAAGGTATAAAACATTTGCTGATTATAAAGTGTTCATCTTAGTTTTAAAGTTAAACAGAATCTCAGACCTGAAATAATTTTGCTGTAGTGTAGCAGCAGAAATGTAATACACTCTTCATTCCACTGGTGCTCTGCTCCCAGCCCTGCTTAGCCAGAAATTCAGAGGCCAAGGGAACAAAGGAGCATGATGACATTTCTGCTGCTTGTTTTACAAAACAAACTTGGCTGTTTGGGTTGGACTAGGTTGGCTACCAAACAGCAAAAGCTTTTATAGGTATGGGTGAAGAAGCCAAGATGGATCCAGAGGGATTAAGGGAGGGAGATAGGGCTCCCCTTCAAAGGCCAGTGTTCCTCAGGGAGGACAAGTAAGAAACAAGGACAGGATGACTCACAGACCAGCTCCTACTCTTCACTTTTTGGAATGTTGAACAGGCACTGCAGGAGAACCATAAGGACCAGGGTTTAATTTTAGTTTGGGGGGTGGACATGCCCTTAATCCTGGTCATACATTTGCCTGACATTACATCAATGTACCCTCTGCAGGCCTGTGCACACAGGTTAAAGTGGTATGCACACAAAAATCTGCTGAAATATAAGTGTGTGGTATGTAGCGCACAAAATTTGATTTTGCATGTGCACAGGCAATTTATTTCTGCGCACACAGAAGATATTCAATTAGAGGGAATATTGCATTCATAGACTGATTTTTCAATCAGACCAGAATATTGAATTGATATTAACGCCGGGCCAGGAAGGCTTTACCTACTTTACGGCATTTCTGGTTAGATGCTTTGCGATCAATGCTTTTCAGGCGGGTGGTGTAAAACATCACCAGAATGTAGGGATTACACAGGATCATAGGGATAGGTGGTGAATCCAATATGGAATATCCAATATATCCAATATGGAAATGATTGTTGGGGAACCACCAATAATCACAACACATTTTAAGTTTAGCTTTTTCCACCAATAATCACATTACCTAATGAATCACTTGAAACGTAATATAAAGTTGACACCTTGACATGCTGGTTTGTTCCACACTCTGATTTATTTATAATGTGTTTTTCAAAATGTAATAAAAATAGGACATTTAACATGTTTGTACCGTGAATCACTGCTGATTTCATGGGGAATTGAGTAATCTCTCAATAGCAGAATCTGTCCCCATCTAATTTTTTAGTAGATTTTTATCTTTACATTTAGGGGTGCCATCTCTAATGATGAACAAAAACCCACAAGGTTACTTCTGCCGAGGCTATACAGAAATACCCAGGTTTTAACACAGAATTTCTTCTGTTAAACTCTGCATCAAAACTGTGGTATAAAACATGGTGATAAATTGACTGTTGACTGATTCATTTTGACCCAAAGTCAGATTCAGGCATAAACTTTGGTGTATGCTTGCCATTTCACTGCCATTGCAATGAATGAGCTGCGTGTTGAGTATTACAGGTATAGTAGTAGAGTTTTTGAATAAATTGGAAAATCACTTGAACTTAGGGAGAATGGCCAGCTGGGATATAAAAAGTCTAGTTCTACATATCTACAATAATTTATCATCACAGCATGATTTTATCTTCATGCTGGAACCCCTGGCAGGCTACAATTTTACATTAGTTGTGGTTTCTGGTATGAAGTGTCCCATTGTTTGGTTGATAGTACTGTATATTCTCCAGGGTCCTTTGTTTTAGATAATACCTGAACTTTATTTGCATTTCCACATTAATTCCCTGTATGGAGGGTTGACTGATATTTACGTAAAACAAATCCTACTGCAGGAATAAATTGATAGTTATCCTTATTAGACAATGTCCTTTATATTTGATCTTTGTGCAGTTAGCAGAATGAATGCTTCACTACTAAAATTATTATCACAACAATTTAATCTACATTACAAGAAGCAGACATTTAGGACATAATGTCAGGTATCATGTTCAATTATCCAGTGTTATTTATCAGGTGTTAGATATCAACTTTGTGTATTAAGCTGGCCATACACGAGGCAGACATTACATAGATTAGACATTAGATTGATTAGCAAAACGTGACCTAGCTTTTGGTTCCTGAATAAAATATTAAAAGTTTTTATCAGGGTTGTTCTAGTAAAATGATCCCAGCTGCTCCTAAACATACTTACCACTTCATGAACCCTTTGCGCACATTCAGCCTCCTCTGTTGCAGATAAGTTTGTTGGCATCCTTGAGCAACAGCAGAGAAGGATGGAGTGGTAACAGAACATCTGTGATTGGCTATGAGTCAGCATCACAGCCTCACTGACAGCCACAAACAGTAAATGAAGAAAGATGCAGTAGCGTAAGGAATGGGAGCAGGTATAAGTATGGCTGATACAAAAATGGAAGGTAGGTCAGTAGGTGTGTACCTGTGAAGGTTGGGGGTATGTTTTTTGCATTTTTGACCTATAGTTACCCTTTAAGTAAGTTTGCCACAGGAATGGGTTAGGTTAGTAGGTTAGCAGATGTGTGTACCTGGCTGTTGTAGGGGTTGGAAGTATCAGTGGAAAAAGGGTTGGAATGAAGGCAAAAACTATTTATAGTAGTCCTCCTTGCGCTGTGATGGGCTGAGTGGTATAGAGAGTGCTGCAAAAAGTCCCTTTTCCACTGTGTCACAAATCTTCATAAAATACTAGGTCTGGCAGGACTGAGATCCTCCTCTCAGATTGTGTTAAAAACCCAAAGATAGAGATAAGAAATATAAAAAATAAAAATATATAATATTACTGTTCATCACTTAAAATCCTTCAACAAACCCCTATAGTAAAACTTCTAAAACCATATATTAAATATTAAAAAGACACTTACATTTTCTTCTTATGTGTCCTTTTATTTTCAGTGCAGAAAGTTAAAAAATGGTGCAGAAAAAATAAAAGCGAAATAAAAGCAATGTCAGAAGTCTTTAGCACTGTTTGCTGCTAAAGACTTTTGAAATTGCTTTTATTTTAAAATAAAAGGACACATAAAGAGAAAAACATGTCTTTTTAATATTTTAATATATAGTTTAGAAGTTTCTATAGGGGTTTGTTGAAGGATTTTAAGGTGTTAAGAACAGTAATATATATTTTTATTTTTTATATTTCTTATCTCTATCTTTGGGTTTTTAACACAACACTGAGAGGAGGGAGCTCAGTCCTGCCAGACCTGGAAGTATTAGTGTTTGAATTTACAACCATGAAAACATTGTTTGATCACATGACCCTATACCTCAAAATATCCATATTTGAGGTATATTGAGACCATTATAGTTTATAGGGGGGGCAATGTCCTGATATTTGCTGATAATATGGTAACGCTTCCGCGGATTCCTTAGCAGGTAATTGCAAACTTTTCCACGTGTCCGCATGAATTTCTTGTGTCTAGCTTAAAAACTGTGGGAGGAGATACAGTCCAAAAAGCAGAACAATAAAAGAAAAGAAGAAACGAAAAGAAAAGAATAGAAAGAACAGTAATTTGTCTTTTCAAGCCAAATTAAGAAAAAATAAAAAAGGCTAGAAATAAGCACCCATCTATTGGATGCAACAGTCGGCACAAAAATGTACAGAAAAATGTAAAAAAAATACAACTTTGTGTCATTCTCATGTTTCTATCTAATGTGTAATCTATGTAATGTCTGCTCATGTTGGCCAGCTTATAAACAAAGAAAGTTCATACCTGAGACTTGATATCTGACACTTGATACCTGATAAATGACACCTGATACCTGACATCCGATACCTGACATTCCTAATAAGGATGACGTCCTCATATGGACACCGTAGGTGATGATTTTTATCAGTTTTTAACTGACCCCGTCCAAAGCCCCTGAATGATTTGAATCAAAAGTATTTTTGATCTAGAGACAGACCTATCCGAATGCAAAAAAAGTCATATTATTTTCCATATAAGGAACGTTGTTAAATAATCCATAACACTTCTTGTACAAATGTTAAAAGTAATTATAAAAGGGTGTGCAACATGTACCAATGAACAAGACAAGGTGCTATGTGTAGAGGTGTAAAGTTGCTAAATACTGCAGGTGCAAGTAAGTAATTACCAAGCTATTAGTGATTATGAATAGACCACTAGAGAGAATTAAATCTGTGCTGTGCATGGTTTTTCTGGTATGTAATTTTTAATACACTCCTAATGAGATGAAAATGATATGGAATGAACATCAATATAGACCAAACTGGTAAATTCCCTAAATCTAGCAATAAATAAAGCTTTAAGCATACCGTGATCAGGTGTAAATACATGAGTTGAATTGGGCAGAAAGTGTTTAATTAAAAAACTGCTAAAGTAAATTACAATTATAAAAGGCCATACGGCAAAATAATTTCAATATGAAATTTGTCCGTTTTTTCATCTGTTTCTCGTAGTTCCAGCATGTCACATAAATAAAAGGAATTAATAATGTGGATTTATTTAAAAAAAGACAAAAGTAATGTCAACATGCACTTTCACCCCTCCATTGAGGATTCTGGTAATACCCATTCTGAAAATATATTTCTGAATTGATTCACTGAGTACAGATTATTCAGTGAGTAAATTCATTACTGCAATTCAATTTGGAAATCAGAGAAGGGTGAGAGGTACATGAAAGATAACAACTTACCATTAGGCAGTAGACCTAGGGGCACTGTGGTTGCAGGGGTGGCTGTTATTCTCTCACCCTTATGATCCCTTTTTTATCACATCGAGTTATTTAAGGCGCATGCCACTTCTTGCGTTATAGTATGTATTTTGAACAGTCCAGTATTTTGAACAGCTCTTTGAAGTTCACAACTTTCAGCATATTAGAGTAAAAAGACTATAGATACAGCAGGTAATGTTACTGGCACCAACCTCCCCACAACAGCAGGATCTGAGGCAGGCTAATTAAAACTTCTTATAACTTTATCAATACAGATTCCAAGAACACATCAATAAATGGTGAGCATACCTTAAAGAAAGAGCACAATACATGTCTGTCTAATGCATTTCAGGTGTTAGACAGACATGTTACTCATAGACTCACTAGCTTGAAATACATTAGACAGATGTGTATTATGCTCACCTTTTTGACGTGTCTTGGAATTTAATCTGTATTAATAAAGTTATGAGAAGTTTAATAGCCGGCTTGGATTCTGCTGTGTGGGGACAGTTGGTGCAGGAACATTACTACTGTATCTATTGTGTGGATAGGAGCGCTCCGGTTCCCCCGTGCACAATTTCCCCTTTAAGTGACAGATTGTGATACAGCCAATGGAAAGCCTGCATGGAGGCGTGTTTTCCCATTGGTGCACAAGGACTGTCACTGACAGTGGAAGAGAGGAGGGACGAAGTGCAGCACCAAGGGAGACTTGAGTAAGTATTGCGGAGTTAGGTAAAACTGGTAAGGACGCGTGATTTAGGTCCACCCTGGTAATGTGCAGCTATGGGTCAAAGTAAAGGTGAGTATAATTGTCCTTTATATAATACCAGCCACCACCAGCTATGGAATACAGGTGCCCGTACTAATAGCAATATTAATATAATACCAATCACACATAATATAACCTATACCTAGATTGATATTAATATAATACGGTCACCACATTACATGACACCAGCTATGAAATACAGTTACCTGTACCCATTATGCTTTATAAAGGACCTGCAGTAGAATAAATCCATAGAAAAGTCAAATTAAAAAACAAACCCATAGAAGTTTATGAGAGAAATTTTTTTTCTGTCCATTTTTAGGGACAAATAGTAATAGTAGGTTACTGTAAATGACAGGACCTGGGGAATGGTCTATGGAACTGTAAATAAACCAAACTATTTTAAAACTATCTTTCCCCACGATCGGGCTGTTTTCGAACTTCCGCATTCTATTTTGAGTGTTACCGAAATCAATCATTACTTTAGAGGGTTATTTTCTCAAATTGATCATTACTTCCGAGGGTTATTTTCGCAGTTTGATTTCAATTTCGATAATTGCGATTTTCAATTTGATAATCGTTATTTTCAATTTAGATAATTTTTCATTTTGATTTTGGATTTCAAAATCGTCTATTTTCGATTTTCGTAATGTCTATTTTCGATAAAATCGAAAATTTGGAAAATCGGGTTCCGTGAAATCGGGCGTTCAGAAAGTTTCATCAGGACTTCGAAACCCTCAGATTCGATTCGAAACCGGGTTCCATTCGAACCCACATTAATGTGATGAAATCAAAGAATGAACCAGAGCCGACTGAAGGTCGTTAAATAGGAAAATAAATAAAATCACTAAATCTTTACATAAAAACTATAGAAATAACAAACACAAAAAACTTACACAATTAAATTAAACCATAAAAAAACAACAATAAAAAGGTAACCTACATAGAAATAAAAAATAACCAAAAATATTCTCATAAACCAAATTACCACAAAACAAAAAGCAACTGGATACTGAAAAAAAAAAATTTCAGTGCACATATAAGGTAAATACATTTTATAAAAAGCAAGAACACCAAAGAATGTTTAAAGCTTACAGATTTTGTTATATACATGTTTTTTCTTTCAAAAGATAACACAAACAAAAAGCACCATACATACTTTCAACACATAAGAACATAAAAAAAAACGATATTACACAAATAATGTAAAATAACCGCATAAGAAAAAATATTTATGACAATTAATATATTCACATTACTCAAAAGATAATGGAAATATATACAGATTTGAAAAAGTAATATATGTAATATATTATATATATAATATATATAAAACAGCAACAAAATAAAACAACAATTCACTACACATAACATTTTTCTAAGGTACCATTTCTGAAACAAAGAACAGGTTGAAAAAAAGAGAGATTCCCAATCCAAACATAAAACATACTTTACTTAAGGCATATCTAGACAAAAAATCAAATAAAGGAAAATACATGAAATACATCAAGAAGAAGAAAGCTGAGAGATACCAAATGTAGAATTAAATCCATCTGTGTCAGAATACTTTATTAAGAGAAGTAGCACAACATGTTTCAGACCATGATTTGGTCCATCATCAGGTGAACCAACTCATGGTCTGAAGCAGTTGTTCCAGTGTTATTGAGCTGTGGTGAGGCCCATACTGGATTGAAGAGCCAGTTGAAACTTATTTACTGAGGATACAGAGGTAACAAACCTATTTGTGCTAAATATATGAAATACCCCATAATGAATTGGACAACATATTAGCAACGTCATTAACACTTTGTATAAGACTTGGGATGTATGTACCTGACAAACCAACCACACGCATACTTAAAATACAAAAAAAACAGACCACAATCCATGCTAGCCCCAGACTCCCCATTTTACCTAACCCCCAAATTTATACCATAAATCTGACTTCCCAAGGTGGTACCAAGAATGAATATTGAAATAAACAAAATATGATCCATGATTATGACAATAAAAATGAAGCTTTCTTATGAGAAGACAAAAAAAATTTAAACCAATTCAACACTAAAAGCAAACACACACATCGATATCTCCCAAATAAAATAATGCAAATTCTGGCCATACAAACATTTCCAGAATAGATAACTATACAACTATCACTGAAACCAAACAACTACAAATCTTACGTACTTTGAGTACTAACACACCAAATACATCAAAGTAAAAAACACACATAACAAACAAACTCAACATACAAAGATCATGTTTAAAGTTAAATGTTTTACTATAAATTTAAAAGTGAAAGTTTGGGAGGGAATAAAACTTTCAATTTATCATTAAAGGAACACTAAAATGTTTTTAAAGTATTTCCATCGTTTCTATTATTCACAGGGAGGTGAGAAAGCTTATTTCCTACCTCCGTGAATAAAGGACGCTCAGGGGACACTGGAACTTACCTTACCCGATCACGTGCCTATCTTTTGCATTGGTCGGGGCAGCGTGGTTGTCAGTGCAGAAGCAGCTGCGACTGGAGCGGAGGTAGTGTAGGTAGGTAAGTTCCAGTGTCCCCTGAGCGTCCTATTATTCACAGGGAGGTGGGAATAAGGGTTGAATAATAGAAACAGATGGAATATACTTTAAAAAATTATGTTATGCAGTTTTATATTCCTTTAAAATCTGGGGACACAATGGAACAGAGGCGTTGCACACCACAAACGTACCAGAATCAAATAAGGTTGAAAGCAATATACTTTATTGAGATCCAACATAAAAGAATAGATCTTTGTTATTTTAAAATAACAAAACTTGTGTATTATAGAAATATTGTGCCCCTTACAGTGTAATATAAGGCCATTATGCCACCTTGGTGTAAATTATTGAATGTGTGTTTTGGTGATATAGATTTTCAGTTATACATGTTTGTGGTGTTAAACATTGGTGTGAGAGAGATTTCAAGCATAGCTTTCACATTTATGGCTGAGCTCAAGAAATGCGTAATACTGCCCACTTGTAAACTATGATACCTGGTTTTGATATGTTAAATAAAATCTGAACTTTTAGGGACAGATATATAGTATATATTTAGGGACAGTAATATGTGACACTGTGGGCTAAAACTGAGAAATTTTTGGATGTGGAAAACTACAGATGGTAAACCCTAGAGGATTGTGATGAAAAGTTAAATTACTCTGTTTTCTATAGAATTCTATTTTCCTATACCCTTGAGATGGGTGTAATATATGGTTTTAATATATGCATAAATTTATAATCGAAAATGTGTCCACTAGAGGTCGCTAATTCCAAGGGTATATAGATGAGTGAATAACCGATTCTGTATCGATTGACCAAAAGCGTGTGCGCCAAAACGTTTTGTGTGTGTTTTAGTTTATTAGTTTATAGTATTTGAGGTTGAATAAAGACATACGTCCATCCAGTCCCATCTAGCAATTCCTCATTTCTGCCTATCTGTTGATCCAGAGGAAGGCAAAAAAAAAACTCCAAATTTAGGGAGGGGGAAAAAATTCTTCGACTCTAAGTGGCAATCGGAAATTTCCATGGACCAACTCTACCTATGTATCAATACCAGTACACTTGCAAATTCCTTGTTTGACAGAAAACTAATCCAGCTTTTTTTTAAACTGACCAATGAAACTGCCATAAACAACATCCACTGGAAGACAGTTCCATAGCTGTACCGTTCTCACAGTGAAAAAACCCTTTCCGAGCTTGAAGCCTAACCTTTTTCTTCAAGTCTTAAGGGATGTCCTCGTGTCCTTTGACATGTTTCTATTGGTGAACAATACCCCAAGATAGTTCATTGTATGGCCCGTTAATGAATTTACACAACAGTAATCATCTCCCCACGCAAGCGCCTTTTCTCCAGCGTAATAATTGTAACTTTTAATGTCTTTTCATATTCAAGCTCCCCAATCCCTATTAATTTAGTTGCCTTTATCTCGAACACCTTCAAAGATCCTTTTGTACACAGGATTCCAAAAATTGCACTGCATATTTCAAATGAGCCTTACCAATGCTTTGTAAAAAGGGAAAATACATTTCCTCCCTTGAATCCATACCTCTCTTTATACAAGACAATGCCATGCGGCTCGGCTGTTGCGCCTGGCACTGCTTGCTACCTTAAGTTGTAAATCCACCAAAAACTCCAAGATCCTTTCCACCGGGATTCACTTACCACAGAGCCATTATGTTATAAGTAGCACAAGGATTTTTAAGTCCAAAATGCATCACCTTACATATTTAACACTACCACTTAGCAGCCCAGTTTGTGTCGTCACGCAAACACAGAAAACCTTGCTGACAAACCCACTTCCAAATCATTAATAAATAGCATTAATAGAAGAGGCCCCAACAGAGAACCCTGTGCAATCCACTTAGCACTTTAGTCCATAATGATGAAGCCCCATTTACAACTACTCTCTGCATCCTATTCATTAACCAATTTTCTATCCATGTACAAAATGTGACTCCCCAGACCAACAGACCTTAGCGTTATACATTAGTCGCCTATGGGGGACTGTATCAAATCCTTTGCAAAATCCAACGAAAATACATTATGCTATGCCAGAGTCTAAATTTCTACTTACTTCCTCATAAAAGCCAAGCAAGTTAGAATTTGACAAGATCATTCTCCTAAATCCATGTTGGTACTACTTATAATGTAGTCCTTGAAACTATACTCTAGAACTGTCCCTTATTAAACTTTCCAGGATCTTCCCACCACTGAAGTTAAACTTACAGGCCTGTAATACCTGGCTGTGAACGACTACCCTTTTTGAATATTGGAATAACATCAGCCTTTTTCTAATCCAGAGACACCCCACCAGAACATGAGGGGAATCTGCAAAAATAGAAGAAAACAATCGCCTAGATAAAACTGAAATAGCTCCATATAACCGAGGATGTATTTTATCCTGTCCAGAAGATTTATTAATATTAACCTATTTTTCTTCTGTACATATCCTCGGTTAACCAAAGTGCACTTGAATCTTTTATACCATTATTGCTACTATACTCTATGATATCTGTACTTGGATCTTTATGGTGTATATAGAGGGAAAAAAAAATGATTCAAGACATTTGCTTTATCGCCATTCCTCCGTAACTAATTATCCTCATTAATTAATGGTGCCAATCTCTGTCCCTCATCTCTTACTATTAATATACTTAAAAAAATGTTTAGATTCGTGATGCTTTGTTCAGCTATCCTAAATTCATTATAATTTTAAGCTAGTTTGATGCTTTCTCATCAGCTTGTTACGGTTTTATAATCACTAAAGGCCCTTTCTGTCCCTCAGGCTAAAGGTTTTTAAAGCCTTTTCTTCTTTCCATTTTCCTCTTGTACATTCAGGAACTTCAGCCACATGGCGCCGGAGATTTTTTTTTTACATTATTTCCAAAGGTATAAAGTTAGATGTGAACTGCGTTTTTAAATATCCCTTGACAACAGTCCACTTCTGGTCAGACTTGTCTCTGATAAACATTATCCAGTTGACATTCTGAAGAGATGCCTTTAACTGGGAAATTTGCCTTCCGAAATATAAAGTCTTTTTAACCCCAGCGCACTCTTTCTTTTGATAACATCTGTCACTATTTCATGGGTCACATAATTCCCTAAGCCCCAGTTACCTTTATATCGATAATGTGTCCACAAGTCAGATTTTACAGATCGAACAGAGGCTCTTTCTATAGGAACCTCAACAACACCTGATGAGAGAAAATACCTGCGGAACTATCGCCTTTTTGTGAGGGCGGCCACTAAACCCCAATCCAATGTCAGGGTAATTAAAGTCCCCTAAGGAGAACACTCCCCAAACTTGCAGTCCTTGCCCAAATGCTATGAACGTTGATCACATCCTCTTATGCTAGCATTTGGAGGTTATAGAGACACCAACACTATGAATATTTGGTGATGCCCTTTGGTCTTTGTAATGCTCCAGCGAAGTTCCAAGAGTTTGTTAATGACATTTTTCATGATCTCTTAGGTATCTCAGTAGTAGTTTACTTGGATGACATCTTAATCTTCTCTCAAGACCTTTCTTCTCATCGTCGTCATGTAGTCTTGTCCCGACTGCGAGCTAACCAACTGTATGCTAAACTCGAAAAATGTCTTTTTGAATGCCCGCAAGTACCTTTTTTGGGCTACCTGGTTTCAGTTCAAGGCTTTGAGATGGACCCAACCAAACTCTCAGCTATCCTTAACTGGACTCTTCCCATTGGCACTAAGGCTATCCAACGATTCCTTGGTTTCACCAATTATTATAGGCAATTTATTAAAGGGTTTTCTTCCATTGTTGCCCCTATCCTAGCCCTTATCAGGAAAGGAGGCAAACCTAGAATCTGGACTCCAGCCACCTTGGAAGCCTTCGAGAAGCTAAAAAAATCTTTTTCCTCAGCTCCATTACTTCTGCATCCCGACCCTAGTCTTCCATTCTTCATCGAAGTGGATGCCTCTAATTTTGGAGCAGGTGCCGACCTTTCCCAAAGGCAAATTGAAAGTGGTAAACTCCACCCATGTGCGTTCTTCTCTAAAAAATTTCTTCCTAATAAACTAAACTATGATATTGGGAATCGGGAACTTCTGGCCATCAAACTGGCACTGGAAGAATGGCGACACTTGCTGAAAGGTGCGGTACATCCTGACACCACCCTCACTGATCACAAAAATATTGAATATATCCAAAACCTAAAAAGATTGAATCCTCGTCAAGCCCGTTGGGCCTTGTTCTTCCCTCGTTTCAATTTCATCATTTTCTTTCATCCTGGTTCCAAGAATAAAAAAGCAGACGCCCTCTCCAGGTCTTTTCTTGCAGTCGATACTACTGAAAAGGATAAAGGTCCTATCATTCCCTCTTCCAAGATCCTAGCCACTATCACCCCTCAACTTAGCATTGTTCCTACTCCACTGATCCAGCCATTGTATCCAGCATTGTTCCTACTCCATTGTTCCAGCCATTGTATCCAGCATTGTTCCTACTCCACTGATCCAGCCATTGTATCCAGCATTGTTCCTACTCCATTGTTCCAGCCATTGTATCCAGCATTGTTCCTACTCCACTGATCCAGCCATTGTATCCAGCATTGTTCCTACTCCACTGATACAGTATGTGTGAGAGAATATATATGTACAGTATGTGTGAGAGAATACATATGTACAGTATGTATGAGAGAATATATATGTACAGTATGTGTGAGAGAATATATATGTACAGTATGGGTGAGAGAGTATATATGTACAGTATGGGTGAGAGAATATATATGTACAGTGTGGGTGAGAGAACATATGTACAGTATGTGTGAGAGAGTGTATATGTACAGTATGGGTGAGAGACTATATATGTACAGTATGGGTGAGAGAATATATATGTATTGACATCATTATCCTTTTACATACACATCAACATCCCTCCTCAAAACTAAACAATGTGGTGGCAGGGTCTGCTAAAATATTTACTATCCTGATATCCAATTTAAAGAGAGTAAATAAACTAATTACAGGGCACAGACATTTTAGTAATTGTTGGAAGGTATGTTTTAACCTTGTACACAGATAACAAGTACCTCAGAAATTGTTTTGTTTTCAACTTACCTAGTAGAAAAAACAAGAAACACAACCTATATTTTATGACTGGAAGAAAGAAAGTTTCGTCTTCAAGTTCAGAAGGGGTTTTTCACTGTAAGAAGTTTAAAACTATGGAACTTGGATAGTTTCAAAAAGAAGCTGATGAATTCCTCAAACAAGGAATATTGCAAGTTACTGATTGATTACATTCAATTGGAGTTGATCCCAGGATATTTACAATTAGTTTGGACAAGATGGACATCTTTATTGAACCTCAAACACGATTAAAAAAATAATTGCTATACTAGTCATTTTATTATTTTATAACTTTCTTATTTTCTAACATATATGCACTGTAAACATTTTGGCAGTTAACTAAAAAAATGTAATAAGTTTGTGGTTTGAAGTTTTAAAAGAATCCTGTGTGAAGCTGGGTACTAGAGATGGACTATATCGAACCCAGGTATTCCCACACCTCTCCCGGATTGTCCTCGAGTCTCCCTCATTCTAGGGTGTCTCCCGCAGTCCTGCGAGACCACCCCAGACTCCCACAACTGGACCGGACTCTAGTCTCATCCCCAGTCATTCTCTTTTGAGGACCACACCCCTGAATGCCCTCCCCTGTGTGATGTCATGCCCCCTCACCACACCCCCTTTCCCACCGCGGCGCCTGAAAAGGCAAGGTGGGATGTCTGCAAACCAAACCAAGTTCGGTCCCTATAAGAGTCAGTAGTAAATGCTGAATGGACAGGTTAGGTTCATGAGAATGGAAAAATATGCTTTTATTTCTTAAAAGTATAATGTATTTCACTTCCTTTAATCTTTTTTCATGATTGCCTTTATACTGCTCATATTTCATGATTTTTTTATAAACACAGAAAGCTCACCTTTCCAGGATGCTCTCTGGATTAAATTTAAAGGGGAACTGTGGTCAGCCAACAAGTTAGTTTAAATGAAAGGTCAGTTTCCTACTTTAAAATGAGCCATCAACCACCTCTCTACG
Organism: Hymenochirus boettgeri; assembly: GCA_019447015.1. Taxonomy (NCBI): domain Eukaryota; kingdom Metazoa; phylum Chordata; class Amphibia; order Anura; family Pipidae; genus Hymenochirus; species Hymenochirus boettgeri. The sequence goes on from CM033474.1 coordinate 79,147,717, forward strand.
GGCTCACAGCCCAAGATATAAGGAAATTACTGACCAGAAAGTTAATGGGTGGGGGAGCTGAATGTGACATTCCTAAGTCTTCTCCTGCACAGTGCCGCCGGCAGCACAGCCTCATGACTCCCTCAGTGTGTGAGGGAGACGAACATCCCTCCTCCTCTCATGCTGTGTAAGGACTGCAGCTGCAGAGAAGTAAGGGAACTACAGCCTTCTCTCTCACTATGTGAAAAACAACGCCTTTTCAGGCAGAGTTTTCACTGTGCCTGAAAAAAGCTGTTCCCACAGACGTTTTCGGGGGGTGGGTATGGGTGGGTGTCAGAGTGGCCTACACGCACCAGTGAGCGGGTGGGGCTTGAGCACCCACGGCGGGTGGCGGGGCCAGGGGCACTCGTGAGTGGCGCATAGGGGCTGTAAGGGAATGGGCCAAGGGGGCTTGCAACTGGAGGGACTGGGGCCATGAGTGGGAGGGACATGGGGGGCTGCAAAGGGTAGGAGGAGACAGGCAGATTGACCGACAGTCAGAGCAGGAAGCAGGAAGTGCAGGGGACCTGTATGCTTGCTGCCATATCACAGCAAGAAATGTAAAATACTTCAAAACTAGATTACCAAACTAGATAGATTGGTGGTGGTAACAGCAAGAGAGATATCTGACCTCTGAGCAGTATAACAGGGAAGAAGGCGGAGGCTGGGGTATGTTCGAGGGTTGTGCTGACCTATCCTTTCTTTAATCTAAGCAGTTGGCACCAACAGGTAAGGACTTATGGAGACTTTCTTTTATTGTGTGCAGTCACTTTGTTTTGGGGACACTTTAAACATGGCCAGATGATCACATCATATTTGTAATCTATTTTACAGAGGTGTATGTGTTATAAACTGTATGGTAGAATTATTAATTTTATATGTGTGTATGTGTGTATATATGTGCTATAGATAACACACACAGGGCATCCTTCTCAGCTTTCACTATCTAGTCAGTTATATGTTTTGATTGTAAAGTGACATATAAGTTATAATATATTCACATTTAGGGGTATGGTGCCTACCTGGAAGGACATTGTCTTTATTCACCTCAAAATCTATACTATAGTATGCCTATGATCTATATAGGAATCTTTTTTCCTCACATTTATCTTCAGTTTTTCTAAAATTTAGATACAAATATCTACTCTCTAACTACCACAAATAAGTTGGAATATGATAGCGCCCCTGGAAGTAGACCTGGAGGTACACTTATGTGGAGATAGAATCATATCTCAAACATAAACGTGTTTGATTGTAAGACAATTCCATATCTCAACAAAAATTCCCTGTGTATTTTTATCTTCTCTTTTGTTGAGAAAATACTGTATGTATGCTGATGGCGCGAGGTCATCCGGGGCCTACCTAATTTCCTGTGTATCTCTCAATTTTTTCCAAACAACTGAAGTATTTTGTATTACTGCTGGTAGATCAAATACCAGGAATACCAGTTTGGGGAATGAATCCAGAAAAGATGGACAGGCTGTAAGGTGAACTAAAATTGCACAGCCGCCACAATTGGTCTAAATGATGGGTTAACGGGGGTCTGCATTCTGGTAACCTTCAAAATGCTATAAAAGAGTGTAACTGATGGGAGCTTACTGTAATAACATCTGATGTGTTCCAGTCTTAAATATACAAGGTAGAAATAGTAAATGTTACATTAGGAGCTACAGTATCTAATTTTTTAGTAGCTAGGATATAGATGTTCCATAGATACCAATAGAAAATACTCCTCAGGTGTGCACAACCTCAAACAGCAACCACAACCCTCTAGAAAACCACACCTAACCCACCCCAAACCCTGACCATCCACACCTGTCCCTACTCTGCCCACTTCATCTGGGTCCACGGGATGCAAACTGCAAAGTGTCAGACACCAATTGGACCAAGAATACATTTCTAGATGCAGTGGCTACCTGCTTCTGGGATTTGTATAACCCAGCAGTACAAATTTGAACTAAATGGTAATTAAACTTAACTTAAATGAAAGTAAAGTAAATAATTTGAGTTCTAGAAAATGCAGTCCCAATAGAATAGCCAGTTCATTGCCCAATTTAATAGAATAAACTATTTATATAATTAATATTGTTTTATATTACTACCCTTTAGTTTTTATAGAATGTTCTTATGATATATGAACCTGCTTTTGATCTATACTGCAATTTATTCTGCAATTTATTACAAGTAGTAGAGTATGCTTATGGTGGTGTAGCAATTCACTTGCAGAAAAAAATAATTAAAGGGTCACTATACTCAAACAAAAACTTTGGATTATAGGAAAGAACAATTTTATATTAGCGATAATGATATATCTCACAAGTTGCCTTTGTCAGCTTTTTCATTGAAAATTAAGGTTTAGTGAGTGCTTCTAATGTAGTCCTCCCCACCTCCCCCCCTTAGGTACTCACTGGGCACTGGCGGCCCAGCAACACTTTAAGACCTGCACAAGGCTTACACTTTGGAGCTGTAGCAGGGAGCCTAGTAGTTACCAGCCTGGTAGTTAGACTCCTGCTGCTATCCACGCCCCTTAAAGTAAATGGTTAATCACGTGTGTGCTGAAACACTGCTGCAGACCTGGAATATCCCAAATAGTCTGTGCACACATATTTAATCACCTGTACAGGTACTGCCTACAGTTGAAGTATTCGTTTCAGACACACAAACTATCCAAACGCCAACGCACGGGAATTGAACACTCAGTACTTGTCACTTAAACCAAACATAACCTGTACACCTGTACACCACCCCCCACCCTGGAGGTATTTGGCTTATGTTGCTGAGTACTACCTATTCTGGACCCATGGTGCATGGGGTGCACATATAGTTGTATCTGCATCCTCTGAGCCATCCCATTGAAGAGATGGTCAGTTAAAGACCATTTGACATTAGAGGGAAATCCTTGTAAAGTGGTCAGGGTAGAGGGTCGCACATATAATATTTTTGTTTGTGTGACAGGTCTTCCCTGTACATGCTGTCACACAAAAATAAAATAAAAAAAGTTTAAAAATTTCAAACTAAGATTTGTCAGGATCCACATGCCAATTTCAATCTGAAAAGTGTTGAACTGTGTGTTTTGACTCTCTATTTATTCTTTTTGTAGATGAAGATTTGTCTCTGATACAAGTTTCTCTATGACCTCCTATTATACAAATAACACCGCTTAAGGTATGTCCACCCAAATGTATTTTTTCTGTAGTGTTTTCAGCCCTAACGGTTTACATTGTAAAAAAAAAAGTGCCCAGAAACTGTGCTTACCATCATTCTTCCCTGCCTATAATTCTACATCTGGAAGACTGAATAGCATAAGGGCCAGACTGACTCTCAGCCAATCACAGACGCGACTGCCAGCATTGAAAAACCACAAAATGCGGTCGGTAAGTAATGTTTAAATCTTACGGTAAGGTGGGAGGGGGGTCCCTACCACACAGAAAGATTTAATTTTTATAAGATAACTGCACAGATAGGGATCCAGAGGTAGGCATGTGCAGGGGAGGCCTACCTCCTCTTCCAGAGTCCTTCAGAGGAGAGGGAAGAGGCAAAAACCTTTTTATACACAGGCAGCTCCACTCTTTCCTGGAATTTTAATAGGCACTGCGATAACCATAAGGAGCAGAGGAGAAAGGTAAGCAGGGCCATCTCGCTAATGAGCGTGGGTAGCAAGTTGTGCAGAGCGGCAACCTGTCTATGCCCCTGGGAGGCGGCACTGCGGCTTTGTGGGGTAGGAAATAAATCACTTGCATGAGTTGCCGGCGCAGCAGCAACCGGGTGGGGAAGGAGGAAGTTCCCGGAAATCGGTTAAAGCGCAGTTTGAAGGGACATAGCTACCGATAACTTCAAGCAGCTGTCAGTTATGTAGGCGGGACTCAGACACTCGAGCTTCCTTGTCTAAGTTCCTGTGAAAGGAAGGAGCCGTCTGTGGGCTGAGACTGAGGCAGAGCGGAGGAAGTTCTTCAAGTTCTATTGTGAAGTCCCTCTGGTCGCTGTGCTGTAACTGTAAGTAGCTGAAGCTCCAGAGCGAAATAGGGAGGAGACTGGGGTTCCTGGTGCCAGTGTCTAATAGGGCTGCCTGGGACCTGTAGTAGTAACCAAACGTAGTTACCTGGTGGCTGGCCCTAGCCCACCTTACTTGAACACTGTGTGTTCAGTAAAGGTGGAGCTGGGGGCCAGCAGGTGAAGGTGCTGCCATTAGGCAGACAGAGATTGTTTATAGGGGCTATAGGGTCTGCCATGCTGGATTTAGTCTAATAGTGGGGTATAAGGCTGGGGTGGGTGTTGGAATAACAATAAGTAGTAGGTACATTTGTTGTGATAAGAAATGCCAATAATAAATTATGGGGTCATTTTTATATTAGATTATTGATATAATGTAAACTTGAATCATTCACTTTGAATGATAGATGTTATGTAGGTATGGTATGTTGATGGTGTGTTTGTACGTAGATTAGTCGTGAGAGATAGGTAATATATATGTACAGTATGTTGAGAGAATAATATGTACCAGTATGTGAGAGTAAAAATAATATATTGTAATAATGTTTTGTGAGAGATTTATGTACAGTATGGGTTAGAAAATATCTATGTACAGTATGTTGTGAGAGCGTATATGGCATGTATAGTACAGTATTGTGAGAGAGTAGATATGTACAGTAGGGTGAGAGAATATATATGTAGGGGAGTATGTGGTGGACTTCCATCCTCTGTCTCTCGTCTGGATTGCGGCGCCTCTCCATGTCGCCGGATGTGGGTGCCGCCCGCCTCTGTCCCTCTGTGTGCGCGCGTGTGATCTGTAGCCAGGTCATGGGTGAGCGACCTCTCTCTGTACCTTCTGGTGAGCTCCTCTACTCTTCTAGTATGGGTGAGAAAATTCTCTGTCCAGTATGGGGTGAAGAGTCTATATGTCCGTCTGTGTGCGAGCCTCTATCTGGTCAGTCTGGGTGCTCGCCTATCTCTTTCCGTATGGTAGCAGCATGCTCTCCCTCTGGTGTTACAGTATGGGTGCGGAGAGTCTCTCTGATACAGTAATGGGTCTGAGAGTATTCTCTCTATGACATGTGGGTGAGAGAACATATTGTACCTTATAGTGTGAGAGAGTGTATATGTACAGTATGGGCTGAGCGACTATATATGTCCAGTCTGGGTGAAGAACTATCTATGTCCGTCTGGTGCCGCGCCCCTCTCTCATTACATTACTGGTGCGCGTCGTCATCTCTGTCCAGTATGTGAGAGACTAATATTATGTACATCTAAACATGGGCCTCTCTCAGAAACGAGGCCTCTATCTGTCGAGTATGGGTTGCACCGAATTCCTCTGTCACAGTCTGGTGCATCAAGTATATCTGTCGCATTGGGTGCGAAATGCTCTCTGTACCCGTGTGGGTGTAGAGAACATATGTAGCATACGTTGCGTGATGATATGGTGCAAACAACTTATAAGGGTTTATTAATAAGCTTCTGGACCAGATAAAATACATCCTTTGAGGGAAGCCAAAGTTCAGTCTCTATCCAGCGCTCTGCTGTTTCTTATTTCTGCTAGATTCTCCCATGTCCGGAAGTGTGGCCTCTGGATTGGAAAAAAGCTGATGAGATTCCACATATTTTAAAAAAGTAATGTTCATCACGACAGGTAATTACAAGCCGTAAGTTTACTTATTTCTAGTATGTTTTCCAGTCATTGACCGTATAAGTAGTTAATCAGCATGGGATTAGGAGGAATAAATATTGTCACTACTAACTGCTGGCTTTTATGAGGAAGTGAGTAGGGAAATTTGGACTCTGGCATAGCAAAAGTGTATTATAAAAAATAGAGGCTTTATACAGTCCCCCCATAGGTCGACTAATGTAATAAGCTAAGTATGTTTGCTGGGGCTTGACATTTGTACGTTAGAAAAATTGTTGTTGGTAGAATTCAGAGAGAGGTATTTGCTAATGGACTAAAGTTCTGGGGTCACAGGGTTCCTGTGCTGGGGCCACTCTTATTTATCAGTAGAGTATTGTTAGCAAGTCTCTTATTTGCCGATGGACACAGAACGTTGTCGCACCATCTACAGCACAGATGATGGGCAATCATTGCAGCGGAATACTAGGTGACTGGTCACATTGGGCTGCTAAGTGGAGATGAGATTCAATGTTGATAAATGGAAGGTGATACCATTTGCAAACATATATATGCTGCTGATACTTAAAATGGCTGTGTTAAGTGAATCTCTATTGGAAAAGGATCTTGGAGTTGTAGGGGACAACAAATGTAAATGTGCAATGCTTGCCAAGAGAGCAACAGCTACAGCCAACCAAAAGACTGTATCTTCTAAAGAGGGGTATGGATAAGTTATAAAAGTGTGTGTGTGTTTAGTTCAACAAGTCAACTGTTGTGGTATATTTTTGTCAGTTTCAATGTTTCAAGTTTTCAATTTAATGTTATATAAAACATTCAACCTTAAAGTGCATACCTCCCAAACATTCCTCGTTAATAGTTCTTAATAGAACAACCATGGTGCAGAGCTGCAGGGGGAAGATAATGAAGGTGAACCTGGTCTTAGCACAGCCGTGTGCAATGTTATTTCTCAAAACTATTAAAGGGGGATTGTTATTAGTAACAAATATAGTTGATGGTTTACTTGTAAATCGGCGTTTTCCTTAAGGATGCTGAAATTAGTAGTCAATATTAAGTATAATTTTCTCTCATGTGATGGTTTATTACTAATCATTGCTGCCCTACGATATGCTCGTTTTTATAACCTATTTTTAAAATATTCCTGGTGTGGTTGTTGTTGTAACTATTACCCTATCCATTTATCTTAACAAAGTACTATATGACTGCATCATTCAAGCAGCAATGAATGTCACAAACAACTCATGGTTACCCTGTAAATGGTTGAACTACAAGTTTTCACGGAGTTTCTTACCAAAAAAAAGACAAAGTGTTCTCATAGCATAATTTATTGCTGCACTGAAAGATGTCATTTTTGGTACACCACTAACTAATGTCTATAAGGGGAGTGTATGGGAGGTGTAGTTTCCTCACAACACCAAACAGGACATGAAAAAATGTGTTGTAGGAATATATTTAGTCCTGCCCAAATGTTGGGGTGCAAGGATAAACTACAGCACTTTATCGCGATCCAAGGTGCTTTTAAAAGTGCACACTGTGTGGCCCCAATTCATTTGGACACAGTAGTGTGCTGCAGGAGATGCGCATGTGATCCGTCGTAATTTTTTCAACATGTCTCGATTAAACTGCACACTCAAGTGACGCCGGTAAATGCATGCGCTACGGTGCGCTTGTAAATAGGTATTGACCGCAAAATTACAATAGAGGAACATTCAATTTAAAGTTAGAAAAAGGAGTTGCAAAACGAGCAGATTTCTGAATACCCTCCAACATTCCCTAAAAAAAGTCGAGAAAGAGGCATTGCAACAGAGCTTGTGGCTAAAAATGTCATCATTAACCTCCCCTGCAGCTCGCACTATGGGTTGTTCTGTAAATGCATCTTGTTGGCGGGTCATGTTTCTGCACAATATTGAATATGTGGTCAGCATATCTGATATTATATTGACATCATTTATCCTTTTACATACACATCAACATCCTCCTCAAAAACTAAACAATGTGGTGTGCAGGGTCGCTAAAATATTTACTATCCTGATATACCAATTAAAGAGAGAATAAACTAATTCCAGGGCACAGACATTTTAGTAATTGTTGGAAGGTATGTTTTAACCTTGTTACACCCGATAACAAGTACCTCAGAAATTGTTTGTTTCAAACTTACCTAGTAGAAAAAACAAGAAACCACAACCCCCTAATATTTTATGACTGGAAGAAAGAAGTTTCGTCTTCAAGGTTCAGAAGGGGTTTTTTTCACTGTAAGAATGTTTAAAACATGGAACTTGGATAGTTTCAAAAAAAGCTGATGAATTCCTCAAACAAGTAATATTGCAAGTTACTGATTGATACATTCAATTGGAGTTGATCCAGGATATTTACAATTAGTTTGACAAAGTGGACATCTTTATTTGAACCTCCAACACGATTAAAAAAAATATTGCTATACTAGTCATTTTATTATTTTTATAACTTTCTTATTTTCTACATATATCACTGTAAACATTTGTGGCAGTTAATATAAAATGTAATAATTTTGTGTTTGAAGTTTTAAAGAATCCTGTTTGAAGCTGGGTACTAGAGGGGACTATAAATCGAACCCAGGTATTCCCACCTCTCCCGGATTGTCCTCGAGTCTCCCTCATTCTAGGGTGGTCTCCCGCAGTCCTGCGAGACCCACCCCAGACTCCCACAACTGCGAAGACTCTAGCTCCATCCCCAGTCAAGTCCTCTTTTGAGGACGCACCCCCGAGATGACCTCCCCTGTGTGATGTCATGCCCCCTCACACACCCCCCTTTCCCACCCGCCGCGGCGCCTGAAAGGGCAAGGTGGGATGTCTGCAAAACCAAACCAGTTCGGTCCATAAGATTCAGTAGTAAAATGCTGAATGGACAGGTTAATGGTCATGAAATGGAAAAATATTGCTTTTATTTCTTAAAGTAAATTGTATTTGCACTTCACCTTTAATCTTTTTTCATGATTGCCTTTATACTGCTCATATTTCATGATTTTTTTATAAACACAGAAAGCTCACCTTTCCAGGATGCTCTCTGGATTAAATTTAAAGGGGAACTGTGGTCAGCCAAACAAGTTGAGTTTAAATGAAAGGTCAGTTTCCTACCTTTAAAATGAGCCATCAACCACCTCTCGACTGCTACCACAGCCCAAGTATAAAAAATTACTGACACAAAATTTAATGGGTGGAGGCTGACATGTGACATTCCTAGTCTTCTCCTGCGACAGTGCCGCGGCGAGCACAGCCTCAGACTCCCTCAGTGTGTGAGGGAGACAGAAATCCCTCCTCCTCTCTGCGTGTAAGGACTGCAGCTGCAGAGAAGTAAGGGAATCTACAGCCTTCTCTCTCACTATGTAAACAGCCTTTTCAGGCAGAGTTTTCACTGTGCCTGAAAAAAGCTGTTCCACACAGAGTTTTCGGGGGGTGGGGTAGGGTGGGTTCAGAGTGGCCTACAGCACCAGTGACGGGTGGGCTGAGGCACCCGCGGGTGGGCGGGGCCAGGGCACTCGTGAGTGGCGCCTAGGGCTGTAAGGGAATGGGCCAAGGGGGCGTGCAACTGGAGGGACTGGGGTCCATGAGTGGGAGGGACATGGGGGCTGCAAAGGGGATGAGACACAGGTCAGATTGACTGACGTCAGACAGGAAGCAGGAAGTGCAGGGGACCTGGTGATGCTTGCCATAATCCACAGAAAATGTAAATACTTCAAAACTAGATTACCAAACTAGATAGATTGGTGGTGTATAACAGCAAGAGAGATATCTGACCTCTGAGCAGGTATAACAGGGAAGAAGGCGGAGGCTGGGGTATGTTCGAGGGTTTGTGCTGACCTATTCCTTTCTTTATCTAGCAGTTGGCACCAACAGGTAAGGACTTATGAGACTTTCTTTTACTTTGTGCAGTCGCCTTTGTTTTGGGGACCCTTTAAACATGGCCATGATCACATCATATTTGTAATCTATGTATACAGATGTGTATGTGTTATGACTGTATGGTAGAATTATTAATTTTTATAGTGTGTGTATGTGTGTATATATGTGCTATAGATAACACACACAGGGCATCCTTCTCAGCTTTCACTATCTAGATCAGTTATATGTTTTGATTGTAAAGTGACATATAAGTTATAATATATTCACATTTCGGGGTATGGCCTACCTGGAAGGGGGGTAGGGGTTGTCTTCCTCATTTCTTTTCCCTCCTCTTCTCTTGTTGCCTTTTCTTATGAATCTTTTTTCCTCCACCTTTTCTCCTTTCTTCTTTTTCTCTCTACTCTCACTAACCCACAATAAGTTGGCATATGATAGCGCCCTGGAAGTAGACCTGGAGGTACCATATTGAGATAGAATCATTTTCTCAAAATAAACGTGTTTGATTGAAAAGAAAACCAATTCCATATCTCAACAAACCCTGTGTAATTTATCTTCTCTTTTGTTGAGAAAAACTGTATTGTATTGATGGCCGAGGTCATCCGGGGACCTAATTTTCCTGTGTATCTCTCAATTTTTTCCCAAACAACTGAAGTTTTTGTATTCTGCTGGTAGATCATACCAGGAATACCAGTTTGGGGAATGAAACAGAAAAGATGGACATGGCTGTAAGGTGAATAATTGCCGCCACAATTGGTCTAAATGATGGGTTGAACTGGGGGTCTGCATTCTGGTAACCTTCAAAAATGCTAAAAAGCGTTGTAACTGATGGGAGCTTACTGTAATAACATCTATGTGTTCCAGCTTAAATATACAAGTAGAAAATGTAAAGTTTACATTAGAGCTACAGTAATCTAATTTTTTAGTAGCTAGGATATGATGTTCCATATAATACCAATAGAAAATACTCCTCAGGAGTGCACAACCTCAAACGCAACCCCACCCTCTAAGAACCACACCTACCCCAGCCCCAACCCTGACCAGTCCCACACCTGTCCCCTAACTCTGCCCACTTCATCGGTCCAGCGGATGCAAACTGCAAAGTGTCAGCACACTCAATTGGACCAAGAATACATTTCTAGTGCAGTGGCTACCTGGCTTCTGGGATTTGTTAAACCCAGCAGTACATAATTTGAACTAAATGGTAATTAAACTTAACTAAAGGGAAAGTAAAGTAAATAATATTGAGTTCTAGAAAATGCAGTCCCCAATAGAAGAGCCAGTTCATTCCCCAATTTAATAGAATAAAAACTATTTATATAATATAATATTGTTTTATATTACACCCTTTAGTTTTTTAGAATGTTCTTATGATATATGAACCTGCTTTGATCTATACTGCAATTTATTCTGCAATTTTATTACAAGTAGTAGAGGTCTCTTATGGTGGTGTACAGAATTCACTTGCAGAAAAAAATAATTAAAGGTTCACTATACTCAACAAAAAACTTTGGATTATAGGAAAGAACTTTATATTAGGCATAATGATAAACTCACTAGTTGCCTTTGTCAGCTTTTCATTGAAAATTAGGTTTAGTGAGTGACTTCTAATGTAGTCCTCCCCACCTCCCCCCCTTAGTACTCAACGTGCACGTGCTGGCCCAGCAACACTTTAAGACCTGCACAAGGCTTACACTTTGGAGCTGTAGCCAGGGAGGCCTAGTAGTTACCAGGCCGGTATTTAGACTCCTGCTGCTATCCACGCCCCTTTAAAGTAAATGGTTAATCACGTGTTGTGCTGAAACACTGCTGCAGACCTGAATATCCCAAATAGTCTGTGCACACATATTTAATCACTACAGGTACTGCCTACAGTTGAGAGTATTCGTTTCAGACACACAACTTCCAAACGCCAACGCACGGGAATTGAACCCTCAGTACTTGTCACTTAAACCAAACATAACCTGTACACCTGTACTTCCCACCCCCCCACCCTGGGAGGTATTTGGCTTATGTTGCTGAGTACTACCTATTCTGGACCCATGGTGCAATGGGGTGCACATAGTAGTTGTCGCTGCATCACTCTGGCCATCCCATTGAAGAGATGGTCAGGTTAAAGACCATTTGCATTAGAGGGAAATCTCTTGTAAGTGGTCAGGTTAGAGGGTCGCACATATAATATTTTTGTTTTGTGTGACAGGTCTTCCCTGTACATGCTGTCACACAAAATAAAATATAAAAAAGTTAAAAAATTTGAAACTAGATTTGCAGGATCCACAGTTCCAATTTCAATCTGAAAAGTGTTTGAACTTGTGTGTTTTGACTCTCTATATTATTCTTTTTGTAGATTGAAGATTTGTCTCTGATACAAGTTTCTCATGACCTCCTATTATACAAATAAACACAGCTATTAAGGTATGTCCAACCCAAGGTATTTTTTGCTGTAGTGTTTTCAGCCCTAACAGGTTTACATTGTAAAAAAAAAAGTGCCCAGAAACGTTGCTTACCATCATTCGTTCCCTGCCTATAATGTCTACATCTGGAACGATAAGCATAAATGGCAGACCTGACTCTCGCCAATCACAGACGCGACTGCCAGCTTTGGAAACCACAAAATGCGGTCTGGTAAGTAATGTTTAATCTTACGGTAAGGTGGAGGGGGTCCCTACACTAACAGAAATATTTAATTTATAAGATTAACTCACAAGATTGAGGGATCCAGGTAGGCATGTGCAGGGGAGGCCTACCTCCCTTCCAGAGTCCTTCAGGAGGAGAGGGAAGAGCAAAAACCTTTTTATACACAGGCAGGCTCCTACTCTTTCCTGGAATTTTAATAGGCACTGCAGGATAACCATAAGGAGCAGAGGAGAAAGGTAAGCAGGGCCATCTCGCTAATGAGGCGTGGTGTAGCAAGTGTGCAGAGCGGCACCGCTGTCTATGCCCTGGGAAAGCGGCACTGCGGCAGTTTGTGGGGGTAGGAAATAAATCACTTGCATAGTTGCCGGCGCAGCAGCAACCGGGTGGAGAATGAGGAAGTTCCCGGAATCGGATTAAGAAGCGGCAGTTGAAGGGACATAGCTACCGATAACTTCAACAGCGTCAGTTATGTAGGCGGGATCAGCTACGCATCTTCCTTGTCTAAGTTCCTGTGAAAGGAAGGAGCCGTCTGTGGGCTGAGACTGGAGGCAGAGCGAGGGAAGTTCTCAAGTTCTGATTGTGAAGTCCCCTGGTCGCTGTGCTGTAACTGTAAGTAGGCTGAAGCTCCAGTAGCTGAATAGGAAGAGACTGGGGTTCTTCTGTGCCAGGTGCTAAAGGGCTGCCTGGGACCTGTGAAGTTAACCAAGCTAGTTACCTGGGCTGCCCCCTAGCCCCCTTACGAACACTGTGTGTTCAGTAAAGGTGGAGCTGGGGGCCAGCCAGGGAAGGTGCTGCCATTAAGGCAGACACAAGATTGTTTATAGGGTCTATAGGGTCTGCCTGCTGGATTTAGTCTAATAAGTGGGGTTAAGGCTGGGGTGGGTGTTGGAATAACATAAGTAATGTGGTATCATTTGTTGTGATAAGAAATGCCATAATAAATTATGGGGTCTTTTTTATATTAGATTATTATATATTAATGTCTTGATTCATTCACTTTGAAATGATAGATGTATAATGAACTAGGTGTGTGTATGTTGAGTGTGTGTTTTGTACAGTAATGTGTGAGAGAATATATGTACATATGTGTGAGAGAATACATATGTACATTATGTATGAGATATATATATGTACATAGTGTGAGAGAATATTATGTACAGTATGGGTGTAGAAAATATATATGTACAGTTGTTGTGAGAGCTAGTATATGTACAGTATGTGTGAGAGTATGTATGGTACAGTATGGGTGAAGAATATATATTTACAGTATGTGGTGAAGAGTATATATGTACAGTTAGGTGAGAGAATATCTATGACAGTGTGGGTTAAGAACAATATGTACAGTATGTGTGAGAGAGTGTGATTGTACAGTATGGGTGAGAGACTCTCGACTTCGGTGAGCCAGTATGGGTGAGAGAATTATATGT
>CM033474.1:79161346-79271346 GCA_019447015.1 Hymenochirus boettgeri
TAGAGTATGGGTGAGAAAATAGATATGTACAGTATGGGTGAAGATATATATGTACAGTATGGGAGAGATATATATGTACAGTATGGTGAGAGAATATATTAGTGAGTATGGGTAGAGAATTAATATGTACGAGTATGGGGTGAAGAGTATATATGTACAGTATGGGTGAGAGAATATATATGACATGTGGGTAGAAGAACATATGTACAGTATGTGTGAGAGAGTGTATATTACAGTATGGGTTAGAGACTATAGATGTGTACGTATGGGTGAGAAATATATATGTAGAGTATGGGTGAGAAATATATTGTACAGTATGGGTGAGAGAGTATATATGTACAGTATGATGAGAGACTATATATGCCATTATGGGTGAGAGAATATATATGTAGAGTATGGGTTAGAGATATATATTTACAGTATTGTGAGAGTAGTATAAATATGTACAGTATAATGGGTGAGAGAATATATATGTACAGTGTGGGTGAGAGAACATATGTAACTTATGTGTGAGAGAGTGTATATGTACAGTATGGTGAGAGACTATATATGTCGTATGGGTGAGAAATATAATGTACATTATGGGTGAGAGAATATATATGTACGTATGGGTGAGTGTTCTACAGTATATGTGAGTGCTAGTTTTTCACTCTCTGTGTGAGAGTGTGTATGTACAGCATGTGGTGGATGGAAAGAGTTTCCAGCCAATTACATTTTTAAAATCATATACCAGTTTTGGGTTGCCAGTTATTACACTTTTCTCATTTTAATGGCAAAAGGTTTTTTTGGGGGGGGGGGCTATTTGCCCTTTAAAGTGGATGTGCCTAAATGCAAAGCTGTGTTTGTTTGAATCAAAAGGTGTACCTAGATTTCTTTTTCCTTAAGTGTTGTAGCTATGGCAGTGGGTGGAACATGAGCTAAGAGGAAACAAAACTATGAGTGTATAAAGGGGAATGTGAGGGGTGAACGGGAGAGAAAGAGACTGCAGGAGAGAGAGAGGTGAGAGAGTAGGAGGATAGAGAATGCAGGACAAATAGAGTGTTTGAGATATAGGTAGAACGTTGGAGTGAGAGATGAGTATGCGACTGTAGAGGAAAAGCTGGAGGAGGAACTTATGTGAGAGATAAGATACACTGCGGAGAATAGAAAGTGTGGGTGAGATAGAGAATAAGACTGCAGACAGAGAATTTGAGAGATAGATGAATATAGACTGCAGAAAAGAATAGATATGTGAACTATAGAGAAAAGACGCAAAGGAAGAGAGAAGTAAGAAATGGAGGAGAGCGACAGCAGGAGAGAGCTAGTGTGAGGGATGAGAGGATAGACTGCAGGAGAGAGAGTGTGAAGAGAGAGAGGAAGAGACTGCAGGAGAGAGAGTGAAGAGTAGACGAGTCTGCAGGAAAGAGACTGGGAGAGATAGGATAGCAACTGCAGAGAGAGAGGTAATGTGAAATAGAGAATAGAGACTGCAGGAAAGAGAGAATGTGAGAGATAGAGGAGAGAGCGCTGTGATGGATATAGTATAGACACTGCAGGATAGAAGAGTGTGAGAGAGAGGGATAGAGACTGCAGGAGAGAAAGAGGATTCAGAGATTGCATATAGAGACTGCAGAAGAGGCGAGGATATGAGAGATAGAGAATAGAGACTGACAGAAAAGAGAGAGAGTGTGAGAGATAGAGGATAGAGACTGCAGGAGAGGACAGAGTAACGTGAGAGAGAGAATAGGGACTGCAGGAGAGAGAATTGAGAGAAAGATTATATAACTACAGAAGAGAGAAAGAATGTAAAATAGCAGATAGAGACTGCAGGAAAAAGATAATTTGAGAGAGTAGAGGATAGCAACTGCAGGAGAGAGAGGATGTGAGAGAAGCGAATAGAGACTGCAATGTTGAGGATAGAAACTGTAGGATAGATAGAAACTGTAAGAGATAGAGCATAAAGTACGCAGAGAGCGGATGTGAAAGATAGAGAATAAGGACTGCAGAAAGAGAGAGAGAGTCGCGATAGAGGAGAGATAAAGGGTAGAGCTCAAGGATAAGAAATGGTGGAGATAGATGAGTAAACTGCAGGAGAGTGTAGAGAGGATGTAGAGATAGCAAATGCGACTGTAGAAAGAGAAGTATGTAGAGATCAGGGTAGAGACTGAGGAGAGCAGAGAAAGGGTGTGAGAGAAGAGAATAGATGAGTGCGAGTTAAATGTTGTGTGAGAGATAAAGGATAAGAAACTGCAGAAGAGGAGAGATGGTGTGAGAGATACAGTGTGATAGACTTGTAATCTGACTACTGTATAAAAGACCATTACTACTGTTCTCACTGTATGGGACCATTACTGCCTGTTCTCCACTGATAGGACCATTAGCGCTGTTCCACTGATGAGACTGTCGATTCACTGTGGGGCACGTTCTGTCCACTGTATGGGACCAATTACTTGTTCTCATGTTGATCTGCTTCTCACGTATGGGACCATTACTGTCTGTTCTCATGTGGCATTAGTCTGTGAACTAGGACCATTTACGGTCGTTCCACTTTAGCTACTCTTCACTGTATGGCTATGTCCACTTATACCATAGCGTTTCACTGAAGGCCATTAGTGTTCTAGGATAGCCTACGGTTCTCGTGACATCCCGCTGTTCCGTGAGACCATTACTGTAACGTTACGTATGGCCTACTTCTGCTACTATGGATATGGTCCTACTCATGGCATAACGTTCATAAGGATTACTTCTGTTCTCACTGTATGGCATTCTTCAAATAGGCAACTCGCCATGTAGGCATATGTCTTCGTATGATTTGTTCTTCCTTGGATATACGGCCACGTTCATTACTGTCTGTCCTTGTTGACATTGCTGTTCATGGGGAATACTGTTATATTAACTGTCTATGTATGACCGGTTACTAGCTATGTTGAGCACTGGGTTATCACTATGGTACTGTCTGTTCTCATAGCCATCTGTCGTTAATTAAGGACATCTTTCCACTTTAGGGCTCATTTCATGTTGCAGCTCGTCCCACTGTATGGGACCATTACTGTGTGTCATAATGTCCATCTCTTTCTATGCTACTGTTTCTCATGTAGGGACAGTACGTCTGTTTCACTGTATGGGACCTTACTGTCTGTTTCCGCTGTGATAGGAGCCATTACTGTCTGTTCCACTGTATGGGCCATTCTTTCTTGTAGCCTTTCCTTCACTGATGGACTAGGGTTTACTATATTTACTGTACTGTTACTCACTGTATAGGACCATTACTGTCTGTTGTCACTGTATAGGACTTACTGTCTGTTCTCACTGTATGGGACCATACTGTTGTTCCCACTGTATAACGCTTCGGGTCACTATAGCTACTGTCTGTTTCTCACTGTAGGGACCATACTGTCTGTTTTCACTGTATAGGACCTTAGCTGTTCTTCCTCATGTATGGGACCATTACTGTCCTGTTTCTCACTGTATGGGACATTCTGTTCATTATACATATGTTTCTATCGGCAACTTATGTATGGACCGTTACTCTCGTTCTCACTGTATTGGGAGCATCTGATCGTTCTTCACTGTTGGGCCTTACCTTCTGTCTCACTGATTGGACCATTACTGTCTGTTCACTATGGGACCTTATCTGTTATTAGGACCATTACTGTTCGTTCTCACTGTTATAGGGACAGTTACTTGTCTGGTATTTCACTGTATAGGATCATTACGTCTGTCTCCATGTTGGGACCATTACTGTCTTGTGTTTCCACTAAATAGGACCATTATGTCTTTTCACTGTATAGGACCATTACTGTCTGTTTCACTGTATAGGACCCACTGTATGTTTACTGTTACCTCGCCTTTTCTCACTGTATGGACGCATTACTGTCTTTTTACGTATAGGACCATTTACTGTCTCTCACTGTAGGGACACACTTCTGTGCTCATGTATGCGACTCATGTATGTGGCCGTTACTCAATGTTTGGACTAGTATTGCTTTTCACTGTTGACCATCGGTCTGTTCTCACGTTGTATTGGAACCATTCTCTTCTGTTCTCACGTGTACATAGGGACCATTACTGTCTGTTCTGACCAGCTGTTCACTGTATAGGACCATTACTCTGTTCTTGTTCCATACGTTACTTATGGACCATTACTGTCTGTTCTCACTGTATAGGTACATTACTGTTGGTTTTCACTGTATAGGGGCGCATTACTGTCTGTTTTCCAGACATGATTTCCAGTAGGACCATTACTGTACTGTTCTCACTGTATGGGACCATTACTGTCTAGTTTTCACGAGGGACCGATACTCGTCTGTTCTCACAGTATGGAGCCTATACTGTCTGTCTCACTAGTTACGTGCTCGTTAGGGCCAGTTACTGTCTTTCAACGTATGGGGACCTACTGTCTGTTCGTTGGGCATTCTACTGTTACGTATGGATCCATTCTGTCTTTCCCACTGGTATGGGACCCTCGTTGTTACTCAAATTCTGTGTTTTCCATGTGATAGGAACCATTACTTTGTCCATGTTCATTATGTCTGTCACTTATGGGACATGACGTCTGTTCACTGTATGGACCTTTACTGTCTGTTTCTCACTGTATAGGATTCTGTCTTACTTATGCGTACTCTTGTTCTCACTGTATTGGGACCCATGTACTGTCTGTTGTCTAACTGTATGGGCGGTTCTACTCAATACTGTTCCTGTCTGCTGTTGTCTACTGTAATGGGACATTACTGTCTGTTTTCACTGTATGGGACCATTACTGTCTGTTTTCACTGTATGGGACCATTACTCGTTCGTAGGACCATTACTTGTTCACTGATGGGACATGACGTATGCTGTAGGCCTGACTGTGTTCAGTAGGACCTGATGGGATCATTAGCTTCTGTCTCTGTATGGGACCATACGTCTGTTTTCACGTCGTAGGACATTACTGTCTTTTATGTAGGGGCCGTTACACTGTTTTCACTGTATGGGACCAGTTACTGTCTTTGTTCATCATGGGGGGGGAGCGCATTACTGTCTGTTTTCACGTGTATGGACCATTACTGCTCTGTTCTCACTGATGGACCCTTACTGTCGTTCATCGGCCACGTGTTATGTAGGGACCTTCACGTCTGTTTTCACGTATTGGTCCTCGTGCGGTGTCGGTTTGTTCCATTTCCTTTTTTGTTGGGACCTTACTGGCTGTTTCTCCATCCTGTGTGGACCATTACGTCTGTTTTCACTGTATGGGACCATGTACTGTCGTGTTCTCACTGTACTTGGCATTGGTCTGTTCCACGTATGGGCTACCGTACGTCTGTTCTCACTGAATGGGGACCAGTCCTGTCTGTTTTCACTGTATGGGACCTGTCTTTCTGTATGGAACTACGTGTTCTCCTGTATGGGACCGTATTCTGCTGTTGCTCACTGTAGGGACCGTTACCGCCTGTTCTCACTGTATGGGACCCGTTACTACTGATCTCACTGTATGGGACCGTTACTGTCTTTTCTCCCTGTATGGGACCGGTACTGTCCTGTTTCTCACTGTATGGGAACCGTTACTGTCTGTTTTTCACTGTATAGAACCATTACGTCTGTTCTCCACTGGTATAGAACCATTACTGTCTGTTTTAAGCTGTATAGGAACATTATGTCTTGTTTGTCCCTGTATGCGACCTTTACTGCCTGTTCTCACTGCCTGAGTGGTCGATTGCCTCAACCTAAACATACTTTGCTTGCAGATGGTTATTTTTTAAAAGGCATATCATATGGTTATATTAGCTTTAGATAGTTGGTTAGGTTAGGTAAAGTTACTTAGGGCACTATTAAAAGAGTCTACCTTGACCTGGTGGCAGGTTCTTTTAGGCCAAATTCTTTATCTCTGGATTATGTGTGGGATAAATGTCTATTTAAAGAACTGTACAAATAACATGTTGGCAATTTCAAAATGAACAACGGCTAGCCGCGCTCACACCCACAACAAACCAACGCCCACAAACACACCACGGCCAAAGTGGACATGCTAGCTTTGGGGTTTGTTTGTATTTAAAAGAGTGTGTTTTAAATTTAGTTTATATGTTATAACTATATAAATTTTTCGCCCACATTAAATAGTTTCAGGTAAAGGTGGTGTAGATTACATTACTCCTATTTTAATTTTATTATAATGTCATGTGACATTGCTTTTAAATATAAACGATTATCGTGCATTACTAGATCTTATTTTCTGTAAACCCAGTTCCTTTAGTTGGTTTTTTGGATGCTTTTAATGTGCAATTACTACCATAGTGTGTATAAGGAATGTTGTACTCTTTCTTTTTGGAGATTCTGGATTTTCAGTTTACTGTTTAAATTTTGTTTTAAGACATAATCTTTATCTCGTGTCTTTTTTTTTTGTTAAAGTGGATTAATACAAAGAACATTTCTCGTTAATCTTAAAGGGAACGAAAGTCACCAAAGACAGCACTTCACAAAGAGGGTCAGATCTCCTTTGCGGTGATGCTGTATGATTTATTACACTAACCTGTGAGTACTAGGAGTGAGTCCCAAAATCCACCGCGTTGTTTTATTGGATGTTTTAAGTGGATTAGAGGACACGACACATGCTCTCTAGTGCGCAGCAGATCGAAACAATGAAACTGAACCCGTGCTGAATGCCAATTCAGATACGCTGAGAGATTCTGCATCTCTGTTCACAGAACTAGTAAAAATTCATCATTACTGTCACGCCAATTCAATATTCCTTTGCTTTTAATACACAAAAGGAAAGTACGTTTGCAGTTTATTTCTTTGCCGCATGGGTTAAAAAAGAGAATATTACAATTTCAGTAAAAAATAGTTAGTCTGGTATTTGAACCTGCAAATCTCATTTATGTGGCCTTCTAATGCAGAGTGTAAGTCCATTATATTACTAGAGCTAATATATAGAAAGTCAGTACATTTATGAAACAAACATTACTCAAAAAAGGCAGTAGAATCCGCCACTATTTAGTAATTTTCCTGGTAGGCTGTTCTTTGTGCCACTTTTGGGACATAAACTGTAGGAGCTTTCATATTGATGTATAGAAAACGCTCTGTAATAGAGACAGTGAAGGCTGGGGTCAGAAGAATGCCAATGTTGCCACGCTCAAAGGCTGTTTGAAAACTCTGGAGAGGACGTACTGTATCTGTCAACAAGCATAGACTCTCTTAGTTAAAGAATCCACTACTTAAAAGTAAGTTTAATACAACTGGCTGGAATAGTATCTTCCACTGCATGGTGTGTTCTGGGGAGAAATTATTTCATATTACGGTTCAAAAAGGCTCTACTCCTTTAAGAGTGAAGATATTTACATAAACCCAATATTCTGAAACAAGAACTCCTCAAAACCCATGTCAACGTCACTCTACATATTCCCCTCAAACACCTCTGCTTAAAGGGCATGTCACCCCTAAATTATAATTTCACCCATACTGGCCCTACCTAATAGTTTAACAAAAATCCTTACCTAACTCTCTGCTCCCAATTGGGTTCTCAAGCATTCGTTCCAAGTCCTAGGAAGTAAAGAGAAGATGTGTCTGTGAGCCCTCGTCCCTTGGCTGATTCCTCAACCTCGACAAGGGATGTGACATGTCTTGGAGCCCTTTTTACTGCCCCTCCCTCCCTCCATCCATGATCCATCCTCTTCGGCCCGTTGCACCTAGCGTTAAAACATTTGGTTACAACAAGGTGGGTGCCCCCTTCCCATCCCCAAACCGCCAAAATATTTTGCAAAATAATGCTCCCATTGTTACGTATGAGTCCAGGAAGTAAAGAGAAGGAGGTGTCCTGCCGAGCCCGGTGAGAGACTATATATGTACAGTATGGGTGAGAGAATATATATGTAGAGTATGGGTGAGAAAATATATATGTACAGTATGGGTGAGAGAGTATATATGTACAGTATGTGAGAGACTATATATGTACAGTATGGGTGAGAGAATATATATGTAGAGTATGGGTTAGAGAATATATATGTACAGTATGGGTGAGAGATGTCTCCTCTCCTCCAATTTCTTACATCTCTCTTCCTTCCTGGGTCTCTATTCTCTATTTCACATTACTCTCTTTTCTGCTGGCAGTCTATATCATCTATCTCTCAAATTCTCTGTCCTGCAGTCTTATTCTCTATCTCACCCACTTTCTCTCTCCTTGCAGTGTATCTCTATCTCTCCACACTTTCTTCTCTCCTTCAGTCTTTATCCTCTATCTCATCATACTCCCTCTCTCACTCCAGCAGTCTCTATCCTATATCTCTCAAACACTCTATTTCTCCTGCATTTCTCTATCTCTACCTCTATCTCATCCAACTCTCTCTCTCTCTCCTCCTGCAGTCTCTTTCTCTCCCAGTTCACCCCGCACATTCCCCTTTATACACTCATAGTTTTGTTCCCTCCTCTAGCTCACATGTTCCCACCCTGCATTTACACCAACCACTTAAGGAAAAAGAAATCTAGGTACACCTTTTGATCAAACAAACACAGCTTTTGCATTTGAGCCACATCACACTTTAAAGGGCAAGTAGCCCCCCCCCCCAAAAAACCTTTTGCCATTAAAATGAGAAAAGTTAATAACTGGCAACCTAAAACTGGTTTCATAATGATTAAAAAATTTAATTGGCTGGAAACTCTTTCACTCACATTCACACACATGCTGTACATACACACTCTCACACACAGAGTGAAATACTGCACTCACATACTACTTTAGATACACTCACCCATACTGTACATATAATTCTCTCACCCTATACTGTGACATATATATTCTCTCTCCCCATCTACTGTAACATATATTCTCTCACACCATACTGTACATATATTCTCTCCCCCACTGTACATAACTATCTCTCCTCACCCCATACTGTACATAATATTCCTCTCACCCATAACACTGTAACATATATATTCTCTCACCCATATGTACATCGACTCTTATTCCTCTCGCACCCATACTGTACATATATATCTCTCACCCATACGTATCATACATAGTCTCTCACCATACTGTACATATATCTCTCCTCTCACATACTGTTACATATTACTATCTACTGTCTCTCACCCATACTGTACATATATATCGTCCACTCTCACCCTACTGTACATATCATTCTCTCCTCAACCCATACTGTACATATATATTCTCTCACCCATACGTCCTATATATTCTCTCATTCCTCTCACATTCTCTCTCCCCATACTGATACACATATAATTCTCTCCACCCATCCTGTACATATAATAGTCTCTCACCCATACTGTACATATATATTCTCTCACCCATACTGTACATATCAATTTCTCTCACCCATACTGTACATATATTATTCTCTCATCTCTCACCCATACTGTACATATATTTCTCTTCACCCATACTGTACATATATTATATTCTCACCATACTGTACATATATATCGCTCTCCCCCATACTGTACATAAGATAATTCTCACAATACTACACACGCTCTACATATATATTCTTCTCCCCATATAACATATTATTTCTCCCATCACCATAGTACATATCTAGATTCTCTCACTACATACTGTCATATATCTTCTCTCTCACGCATCCTGTACTATATATATCTCTCAACACCCCCATACTGTAATAATATATATTCCTCTCTCTCAAATTCTCTCTCACACCATACTGTACAGATATATTCTCCTCCCCCATACTGTACAATATATAATTCTCTCACCCATAACTGTAACATATATATTCTCCTCACCATACTGTACATATATATATTCTCTCACCCCATCATGTACATATTATTCTCTCACCCTACTGTCATATATATTCTCCTCAAAATTCTCTCCCCCTCCTGGGGGGGTGACATTATATATTCACAATCCATCACCCATACTGTACATATAACATATTCTCTTCACCCATACTGTACATATATATTCTCTCACCCCATATGTACATATATATTCTCTCACCCATACTGTAACATATATATCCGTCATCTCATCACCCCTACTGTAACATAGATAATTCTCTTCACCCATACTAATACATATATTTCTCTCACCCATACTGAATACATATATATTCTCTCACCAACTCTACTAATATTTCCTCACCCCATCTCTACTAACATAATATATTCTCTCGACCCATACTCTACATATATTATTCTCTCACCCATATCTCACTATATTATCTCTACCCATACGACTATGATAGTCTCTCACCCATACTGTACATATATTCTCTCACCCATACTGTACATATATATTCTCTCACCACATATTGTACATATATATTCTCTCACCCAATGTACAATATATTCTCTCACCCATACTGTACATATCTATCTTCTCACACATACTGTAACATATTTCTCTCAATCTCCTTCCTCACCCATACTGGTCAATATATCTTCCCTCAACCCTCTCCTCTACATATATTTCTCTCACCCATACTCTCTAAATATTTCTCTATCACCCATAACTCTACATATATATTCCTCTCACCCATACTGTACATAATATTCTCATCAACCCATGTACATATATATTCTCTCACCATACTGTACATATATATCTCTACTCATTCTCTAACCTACTGTCACCATACTGTAATATATATCTCTCACCATACTGTACAATATATCTCTCTCACCCATCTGTACATATATATTCTCTCACCATACTCATACATATATATTCTCTCACCCATACTGTACATATATATTCTCTCACCCATACTGTACATATTATTCTCAAGTCAAACCCCTACGTGTAATCTAGTACTATATTTCTCTCTCACCCATACTGTACATATATATTCCTCACCCATACTGTACATATATATCTCTACCCCCATACTGTACATATATATTCTATCACCCGATTCTTACCCATAACGTACATATTATATATCTCTCTCAACAACTCATATCTCCTCAATCACCCATACTGTACATATATATTCTCTCACACCATACTCTACATATATATTTCTCATCCACTAATCTCTCCACAAGCGGAGTTTACTATATATATATTTTTTGTGTGTGCACACACTTTTGATACGGGACTTGTACTCCCTCTTTAATGTTTATTGAGTGCTCCTAATTCCCCCCACCCTCCCTTACTCACTGCCTTTTTGAAGTGTCTGCGATGTTTGGAATTGTGTTTTTGATATACCTGATGAAGGGGACAATGTGATCCCTGAAACGTAGTGTTTGTGGTTGTGCATAATAAATGGAGTAATCCACAGTTTTAGTGTACATCTCAGTGAATATTTTACTTGTGCTGTAAATACTACTATACGACTGGGACCGTATTCATAATGGTGCACTATTGTAATACTGAACATGTACCCACATTGTAAAATACCTGTTAAGACCAGTATTTTACAATGTTGTCCGCATTGTGCTCTGCCATTGTAAAATAATGATATGGCAGTAAATCACCTATAACAACTGTTTCATAATTTATTAGCCTGTAGTATCAGACTTTAGTAATATGCCCCTAGGTGTGTTATTATTCCCTTTGTACTGCTATACTGTAGATGTAAACAACGGGCAGCTTTTTGGGGTAAAGAAAAAGTTGCTGCCTCTCATTTTTGAGACTGGTCATGTTCCAGACAACGTATAACAAACTTAAGGTCAATCTCTTTCGTAGAAAGCAAATACAAATTTAAAAATGTCCATACAATGCAAGTGTATTTTAATTATATAAAGCAACATGGGTACATAGAACTGTTTATTAAAATACAGAGGTCGAAGATTGTAAGTACAATGAATGAAATAATTATACACAGAACAATTGCATAAAAAGAGTCAGTTAAAATAAAAGAAAGAGGCTATAGATAGGACAAAATGTACTGTGCAATCAAACATGAGGATTTTTCTCCCTGTCCCTAAGGGCTAGGACACACTATCCATTTACGATCTGTTTGCGCAGGGGAAACGCAGGGCAGTGTGTGTCAATGTGGGTGGCAACATTGCTTGCGCTGCTCTGTGCTGGGATCCGTTTTCACAACATTGCGTGGATCACAGCAATGTTGTGAAAATCCGTAGATTCCTCTTTCTTCTGACTACTGCTATGCTTATTCATGCTCTCATCCTTTCACACCAGGACTATTGTAACCTTTCTGGTCTTTCTGCTTCCCACCTTTCTACCCTTAAGGGGTATCTCCACCCTGAATTTTTTTTACTGTAGTGTAGGGCACCCTAGCCCACCCCCAACCACCATATTTGTTTAGTTAAAAAAGAAGCAGAACTCTACTTACAGTCCTTTGATCCTCTGGAACTGATCCAGGCCCTCTGCTTGCCGGAACTGCAAGCCGGGGGCTGGACCAGCAGCCGCGTCTGTGATTGGCTGAGTGCCGCCGGAACAAATCAATGTAAGTGGAGTTTTGCAGCTTTTTTAAGTAAACTAACATGGCGGTTGGGGTGTGTTACGGTTCCCTACACTACAGGAAAAGGGTTTTAAAGGACAGCTCCACCCTCATAATAACATCTTTTAGAAAGAATGGCCTCTTTAAAATATGTTGATATATCATAGTTTGACCTATGAATTCATTACTGTATGCCTGCTATGCTTCTGGAGGCCTCATGGAAACTGAGCAATTTAGAAACCTGGGCATGCTCAGAAGAGGCAGATAGGGGATTAACATTCAGTCATTGGCTGTGATGTCAACTGTCAAATCCATAACTGACAGTTGGTAACTGGAAGAACCAGGAAGCAGAAACAGGGGAAACAGGACATTGTGCAGGATTTTAGGTTAGACTTATATATTTCACATTTCAAACATTACAGTTTAGGGTTTTGGGGGATGATTAACCTGTATGTAAGTTTTCATTTGAGGGCTGGACTTGAACTTTAAGCTAGGAAAAGGCAGCCAGGGTGTGTGTGTGTGTGTAAATATCCTCTGCGCATGCCAGAAACCTCTCAGAGGACAGAGGAAGCAGGGACCGGATGATTCACTGACACCTCCTACTCTTCACTTTTTTCAAATTTGAACAGTCACTGCAGGAGAACCATTTGGAGCAAAGATGAAAGGTAAGGATTTTTTAACACTACACAGTGGGCCAATAGTAGGTTAAATTTTAGTTTTGGGGGTGGACATGCCCTTTAACTCTGCTGCACCCATTGTCTTGTTCTCTAACAATCAGGAAATTAAATCTCCTCTGTGCCGCACATCTACCTGGATCCCCATCATAGTTTTGCTGGAGGGCCCACTGATTCCTAGTTACGCCACTGGATTCCGGAGTGGGAGCGATGGGTCTGGGGCATTAGCACCCGGACCACCTATCTTATTAGGTGAGCGTAATACTTGTATTACTCCCTTAAGTTTATTGTTTAAAATGTATACTATAAACTATTGACTGATATGGTGGGACTAATCGGGAGAAGGGTCTGGGGCAAGGCACCCAGACCACACATAGCTCCAAGTAAGTTTACTTAGGATCCACCTGCTGTGTATTAATGTACTAAGTTTTGCTTTTAAAGGACAATTATACTTACCATTTCCCAGATCCACTCCTGCAAAGTACCCAGGGTGAGGACCTAAAACACTAAGCCCTCACCTCTGGGTACTTTACAAAAGTCCTGAAGTACTTACTTGTAATCTCCCTCGTCGCTCCGGTCGGATCCTCCCCAGAGGCAGCCAATGGGAAGACACACCTCCTTGCAGAGCGTGTCTTCTCATTGGCTGCCTCGTGACCTGTCACTCAAAGTGCCAATGGGGAGGATCGGACCGGAGCGACGAGGGAGATTACAAGTAAGTACTTCAGGACTTTTGTAAAGTACCCAGAGGTGAGGACTTAGCATTTTAGGTCCTCACCCTGGGTACTATGCAGGAGTGGGGGGAAAGGAACGAGGGGGAGGTGAGTATAATTGTCCTTTAATCATTGCTCATACACATTGCCAATATTTAGTAAATCCCATTTAATCCAACGAAATTTAGGCTGCGGCCACACTTGAGTGCATTGTAACAGACGTGAAATGGGCAAACTAAATTTTGCGCATTTCTTGAGCCTTAGTGTACATTTACGCTGCCATTCCTTTAATATTCTGTTATTGGAGCGCATTTGAGTCACTAAAAATTGGTGATGGCATGCGCTCCAAAAACTGGCATGCATTTATTACGTGCTGACGAATTGCAAAAATGATCTTAAGTGTGTGAAAAAAAGCGCTAGTGGGACCTGTTCCTAACAGAATAAGAGCAATGTGTATGGATAGGTCACAAAACCAAATTTCGTCAGATTATTTATGGCTCCATATACTAGTATAGATAACTGATAATGATCGTTCACGTCTATTGACAGAACAAACCCTGTTCTGTATAAATTATATACTGTACAGTCAATCCTGTCTATGGCACATTGTTCAATTCCAATGAAATATGATTGACAAAAAAGCCTTATAAACAAGTGCAATCACAAGGGCCGATATATGGCACGATTTTTGGCCAAAATGGCCATGCATACATGCAATCACGTATGTATGGGCACCTTAAAGGAATAGTTCACTCCCAAAGTGAACTATTACTTTAATGTACTGATTGAAGCCCGGGAGGTTAAGGAGCTATGCCTTACCTTCCGTTCTTCAATCAATAGCTCGGGAACAAAGATTCAAGAAACGTACCTTTTGCGCCATCCACTGCAGCCACAGTGAAATCTCTGACCGCTTCCTTGTTCTAACTATAGCATGCATTATTGCGCATGCGCACTAAAAGGTAAGTTTCTTGAACCTTCGTTCCCGGATCTTGAGCTATTGATTAAAGAACAGGAGGTAAGGCAGAGCTCCTTAACCTCCCGGGCTTCAATCAATACATTAAAGGAACAGTTCACTTTGGGAATGAACTATTCCTTTAAGATCATATAAAGTAAGTTTATAAAAATTTGTCAGTAAGAAGGCTGGAATATCTTATAGATAATAAGTTTAGTGTTTAACCATCTCCTTTCAAATCCCTAGGCTGTGTGAACAAATGTTGCTCTTACAGTCTTTAAAAGAACAGAATCTCTATCTGCTGGCCAAGATGGTGGTAAATAAAATATTTATATTGTTATAGTATAAATATAATTGACGGACTTCTTATTTAACATGTTTATGGTGGGTAATAAGTGTTTATAGCTTTAATTTTATAAACAGACTTTAATTGCAGGAAAGGGGTCCAAGCTCAATACGCTGAGAAGTATCAGGAGACTTAATGCCATTTGACTATAAGAAATACCTACTGGGAGATCTATAGTAATTACTGAGAGAGAGAGAAAATCCAGCAAACTGTTGAAAACTACTAAATGTTATATTTAAAACAAGTGTCTACATAATCCTTAAATAACTTATACTTCTGGGAAATCTAAATCTAACATTTTGTGACATCATGTTTACTGCTTGAAAATGATTATTATTGCTATTTAAATATTCTTTACTAAGCAGCCCAGTCTAAGGCATTGCAATTCCGCCATTGTCTACCACCATTAGCGATATCATGGAAATGTCTCTATTATCTGAAATAATGAAGAAGTGCTGTAATATTCCAGAGGTTAAAACTGTGATCAGTCAGTGTAGCAAACAGAGGTAAAAGATTAGACTCATCAATATGAAAGTATAGACTAGCTTATAAAAATATTGAGGACAATCTAATTTCTAAATCACAAAAAACGTGTGAGTAACAAATCAAATTATTTTGGCAAAACATTAGATATTGTTCTGGACATGTTGCAAGCCGAAGTACAGTGTTTCTCAACCTTTTTATTCTTATGGAACCCTTAAAAAAATGTTAATCTAGACGTTAATGTCGATTTTACAATTGCTATTGTTGATTTATGGTTGCGATCGTTAATATGTAAACAGTAATATATAAACCGTGCCCATTATTACTTATTTTTATTTATCTTTCTGACATCAATACACCAAACACATAATTCATACAAATCTAGAACATTGATGAATATACAGAAAAATATCTGTATTTATCACAATGGTGGTTTCTGCCACTCTTGAGGACCCCTGGCTGCCTTAGGAGATGAAACAATAGGTTGTCTGATAAATCGATCATCAAGTCTTAACTCCCTTTCTTCAATTAATAAAAAAAAGGATAGGTTTACTTTTTGAGTTAATCGATCCATTAATAATAATAAGATCAAAAATTAGCCAACCAATCAGATGTTACCTTTTTACTGGACTACTACAGTTAGAATATATTTGATAATATCTAATTGGTTCCTGCAGCTTAAGAACCTGGGCAAAATTTCTTACTAAATAAGCCCATTTATTTCTTACGTTTGAATTTAAAAAAACTGTATAAATTGATGCTATTTTGTAAAGGCCACTGCTGCACAAATTTTCCATTACAGAAAGACAACTTTAATTAAAAAAAAAAGCTATGCTATCAATCCCATCATGGTTGTGGGAAAGCTAGTGCTAGAGTTTAAGGGAAGAAAAAGTGTTTCAGACAACACTACACTAACTGAAAACATCAGACTGCTAGACACAAGAAGAACCAGAGAGACTTAATCAGAAATGGTTTTACTGTAGATCTCTTATACCAGAATTCTAGAACTGATCAGTTCATTAAGGAGTGTCAACAAAATATCACAGAGGTTGAAACCTGCTTGGTACCTTAAATTCTCACCCATTGATAGTTTGAGGGTATATACCGTACCATTTAAATTTGCCAGTTGATTAGTATGTTTTCTTAGATCTTTTAATTAATTTGGCTTAAAAAAGCCAAATTACTGTTCTTTCTATTTCTTCTTCTTTTTCATTCTTCCGCTTTTTTGGACCGTATCTCCTCCCACAGTTTTTGAGCTAGAGACATGAAATTCGGTACAGACGTGCGGGGCATATAGGAGAAGTGTGCTATCTTCAAGCTAAGGAATCCGCGGAAGCGTTACGGCGTTATCGGCGAATTTCCAGACATTTTTTCCCATACACTATAATGGTAACAATCCTCAAATGTGGATATTTCAAAACAGTTTTTTTCATGGTCATAAATACAAATGGTGATACCCCCAACCCCCCACACAGACCCAGGTACACCCACATACTGACCTACCTTTCCATTCCCATGGAAGCCATATTTAACCCTTTCACTGCCAGGAGATTTTCATTTTTTTTGCGTTAACTGCCAGAAGAATTTTCAGGATTTTGCCCTCAATCGCTTTAGACTAATTTTACAGTAGGAAACCTTGCAGTAAATCAGGAATATTATACATTGTTTTTTTCAGCACAAAGTCTACTTTAACATGGTAACAGAATTTTGTAACTTTTCTGGAAATTTTACTGGAATTATGGGTAAAATATGTAAAAAAAATGAAAAATTTGCAAATTTTCATGGATTTTTCCCATTTTTACCATAGAGTTGTCTTAAGGTTACACACAAAATTCACTGTTTCTAAAAGCTCAGATACTCCCGAGTACAACGATACCAGATATATGTAGGTACCCACTTTTCCTGTACAGGAGACCCCCTCAAACTAAAACTGCACCTTCAAGAATATTACACCAAATTAAAATGTATACCGTTATACTCGAGTATAAACCGACCGAGTATAAACCGAGGTACCCAATTTCAGCTAAAATCCTAATAAAGTTGTTGACTCGAGTATAAACCGAGGAGAAAACTTGGCATTCAAGATGTTTGGAAACTACAACTCCCAGCATGCTTATTAGCTGGAGTTGTAGTTTCCAAACATCTTGAATGCCAAGTGAGGGTGGCATTCAAGATGTTTGGGAACTACAACTCCCAGCATGCTTATTAGCTGGGAGTTGTAGTTTCCAAACATCTTGAATGCCACCATCAATTGGCATTCAAGATGTTTGGAAACTACAACTCCCTGCTAATAAAGCATGCTGGGAGTTGTAGGTCCCAAACATCTTGAATGCCACCCTCACCCTCCCCCTCCCACCCAGTTCAGTACCTGTGGGCTCTTCTCCCTGTGGGTCTTCTCCATCCAAGCAAGGGCCACATTGAAGAAGCATCCTTGGGCCTTGAAGAAGCATCCTTGCATTGAAGAAGCATCTTGCATGAAGAAGCATCCTTGCATTGAAGAAGATCCTTGCATTGAAGAAGCTGCATTCCGGCAGCTTACCTTACCATTCCGGCAGCCGCACGATCTTCTCTGCACTGGCGCGCCGGCTGACATCACTGCCCGGCGCCGGGCTCGGCGCGGGCTGTGATGTAGGCCGGCGGCCAGTGCTGAGAAAGATCGTGCGGTGCCGGAATGGTAAGGTAAGCTGTGACTCGAGTATAAACCGAGTCTGAGTTTTCAGGCTGATTTTTCAGCCTGAAAAACTCGGTTTATACTGAGTATATACGGTAACCACTACTGACAGTTAACATAGAATATCTTCCAAATTAACTAAAATATCCCCACAAGTGAGATATTTTTAGAAACTACACACCCGCCGATTTTATGAGTGAGGTTAGTTTCGATCAAAATGCAGATACCCGGACGCAGCTCTTCGTCCAATTGTAAGTTATTTCTCACATTTCCTTTTTTTCCTAACTGTAAAATCAGAGACAAAATCAAATGCGAATTTCAGCTAAAAACTGTGGAGGAAAGTTCAAACAACATCTCAAATATGAGCCTAACCCCTCCGAATAAAACGGTATGCCACATTCATGGCTGTACCCAGAGACATGGCTACCAACTAACCCCGAGCGTGACCAGTGCCAAATGTCAGTAGCAGCAAAAAAAAATTAGCCAGTTTGTATGAACAGTCTGCAGTTTTTTCCACAAACTATATATTCCTGAAATCTACACACCTTAGATAGTAACGCTGTAGTTCATTCATGCCATCAATGGGTGTGGGTGCAGTTCTTCGTAGAAGTTGCATTTGTCTGAAAAATGAACAAAAAACAACTTCAAAAGGCCAAAACCTCATGGAATCTAAAAAACAGTTACTAAATATCAATCTCCCAAATGTCCTGAATCAAACGGTATGCCATATGTGTGGTTACACACGCGGACGTGGAGCGAAAAGCCACAAAGTGAGACAATGCACGATGGTCAGAAACAGCGAAAATATTTAGCCAATTCTGAATTGGACAGTCTGCAGTTTTTTCCACAAAAAACCCCCCGTAACTTAGAAATAACCCCCACAAACTATATATTCCTGAAATCTACACACCTTCAGCTATGTAACACTGTAGTTTGTTCATTCATACCATCAATGCGTGGGCGCAGTTCTTCATAGAAGTTCGCATTTGTCTGTGAAAAAATGAACAAACAACAAATTCAAAAGGGTAGAAATCATGCCAAAAACTCATGGAAAGTAATAAAAAGTTACTAAATCAATCTCCCAAATGTCTGAATCAAACGGTATGCCATATGTGTGGTTACACACGCGGAAGTGGAAGCGAAAAGCCACAAAGTGAGACAATGCACGATGGTCAGAAACAGCGAAAATATTTAGTCAACTCCGAATTTGGACAGTCTACAGTTTTTTCCACAAAACACCCCCGTAACTAGAAATAACCCCCACAAACTATATATTCCTGAAATTTACACACCTTCAGCTATGTAACACAGTAGCTTGTTATCATACCATCAATGGTGTGGGCGCAATTCTTCGTAGAAGTTCGCATTTGTCTGAAAAAATGAACAAAAAACAACTTCAAAAGGTAGAAATCATGCCAAAAACTCATGGATGTAATAAAAAGTTACTAAATATCAATCTCCCAAATGTCCTGAATCAAACTGATGCCATATGTGTGGTTACACACGCGGACGTGGAAGCGAAAAGCCACAAAGTGAGACAATGCACGATGGCTCAGAAACAGCGAAAATATTTAGTCAACTCCGAATTTGGACAGTCTACAGTTTTTTCCACAAAACACCCCAACTTAGAAATAACCCCCACAAACTATATATTCCTGAAATTACACACCTTCAGCTATGTAACCAGTAGCTTGTTCATTCATACCATCAATGGTGTGGGCGCAATTCTTCGTAGAAGTTCGATTTGTCTGAAAAATGAACAAAAAACAACTTCAAAAGGTAGAAATCATGGCAAAACCTCATGGAATGTAAAAAAAGTTACTAAATATCACCTCCCCAATGTCCGATCAAACGGTATGCCATATGTGTGGTTACACACGTGGACGTGGAAGGCAAAAGCCACAAAGTGAAACAATGCACGATGGCTCAGAAACAGCAAAAATATTCAGCCAAATCTGATTTGACGTCTGCAATTTCTTCCACAAAACAACCCCCCACAAACCATATATTCTCAAATCCACACACCTTTATCTACGAAATTCTGTAGTTGTTCATTGTACCATCAATGGTGTGGGCGCAGTTCTTCGTAGAAGTTCACAGTTTTCAAGATTTTCTAAAAAAAATTGGAAAAAAAACACTCTCAAGGTAGAAATCATGCCAAAATCCCAAGTAATGTAAAAAAAAGTTACAAATATCAATCTCCCAAATGTCGAATCAAACGGATGCCCTATGTAGGTTACACACGCAAACGTGGAATCAACTAGCACAAAGTGAGCCAATGAACAATGGCCCAATACAGCAAATTTTCAGATTGTCAGACTAAACACCCCTCTATATTAGAAATACCCCCCAAACATATATTTTTGGAATCTACACATCTTCAGCTACACATGGTGTGATTCTTTATGCATACACCAATGGTATGAGCGCAGTTTCATGTAAAATTCGCTTTTTTACCAGATTTTCAGAAAAATTATAAAAAAACAATCAAAGTTAAAAATCATGGCAAATTTCCATGACATGTAAAAAAACTTGTCAATTATCAATCTTCAAATGCCCTGAATCAAACGGTATGCCATATGCGTGGATGTACACAGGGACATGGCCACCAACTAGCTCAATGGGACACATGCACAGTGTAATTACAAAGAAAAAAATCAAAGGCTCTGTAATTTCAAACAGCCCCAAAAATGGAATGCCCCCCAAAATAAAACCCCCAACTAAATATCAATCTCCCACATGTTCTGAATCAAACGTTATGCCATGGTGGTGCACACAGAGACGTGGCCACCAATAGCTCAAATGGACGCATGCACAATGCAATTACAAGAAAAATCAAAGTGTCTGTAATTTGAACAGCCTACAATCTGAAACAGTCGAACTGGAAATTCCCCCACAAACTATATATTTTTGGAAACACACACCTTCAGCTAGTTGGATCCATGCTTTCATACATACATGAAGAATTCCAGACCCTGATCCAAGAAGTCTGTGTTTTAGAGGTATTGTGAAAAATAAAATAAGATGATCAAGGGTTGAAATCCTACCTAACCCTTTGACAAGCAAAAAAACCCCATAATGTCGGCATCAAACGGTATGCCATATGTGTGGGTGCCACAAGAGACGTGGCCACCAACTAGCTCAAATTGGACGCATTCACAAGTCCAATTACAAGAAAAAAATCAAAGTGTTCTGTAATTTGAACAGCCTAATCAACTTGGAAATACCCCCCACAAACTATATATTTTTGGAAGCTACACACCTTCAGCTACGTGTGGTATCATGCTTTCGTATATACATGAAGAATTCCAGGCTGTTATCCATAGAAATCCGTGCTTTTAGGAGATTTGTGAAAAATAAAATAGAGGACTCAATGGTTGAAATCCTACCTAAACCACTCGGCAAGTAAAAAAACCCTAACGGCACAATCTCCCACATGTCCTGAATCAAACAGTACGCCATATGTGTGGGTGCAAACAGAAACGGGGCCACCAACTAGCTCAAATTGGACGCATGCACAAGTCCAATTACAAGAAAAAAATCAAAGTGTTCTGTAATTTGAACAGCCTAATCAACTTGGAAATACCCCCCACAAACTATATATTTTTGGAAGCTACACACCTTCAGCTACGTGATGGTATCATGCTTTCGTATATACATGAAGAATTCCAGGCGCTGTTATCCATAGAACTCCGTGCTTTTAGGAGATTTTGTGAAAAAATAAAATAAGAGGACTCAATGGTTGAAATCCTACCTAAACCCACTCGGCAAGTAAAAAACCCACTAAACGGCAATCTCCCACATGTCCTGAATCAAACAGTATGCCATAAGGGTGGGTGCAAACAGAAACGGGGCCACCAACTAGCTCAAATTGGACGCATGCACAAGTCCAATTACAAGAAAAAAATCAAAGTGTTCTGTAATTTGAACAGCCTAATCAACTTGGAAATACCCCCCACAAACGATATATTTTTGGAAGCCACACACCTTCAGCTACGTGATGGTATCATGCTTTCGTATATACATGAAATATTTCAGGCGCTGTTATCCATAGAACTCCGTGCTTTTAGGAGATTTTGTGAAAGAATAAAATAAGAGGACTCAATGGTTGAAATCCTACCTAAACCCACTCGGCAAGTAAAAAACCCACTAAACGGCAATCTCCCACATGTCCTGAATCAAACGGTATGCCATAAGGGTGGGTGCAAACAGAGACGGGGCCACCAACTAGCTCAAATGGGATCCATGCGCAATTGCAATTACAAGAAAAAATAAAAAAATGCCACAACCCACCCCCCACCCCTATCCCCACTCCCCCTTTTAGTGGAAAACCAGTTAGTACGGAGAGTCACACAAGTTTTTGCACACTTTACTGATCCTAAAAAATCAATACGGTCTTTTTTTGGTACCTCTGCAAAATTTCCTACTAAAATAGGCTTAGTTTCCCTTGAAATCCAACAAATATATGATCCGCGTTTACTTTACCGATATCACCGGGGACATTGGGAAGCTTGGAGAAGACAACGTTTTTTGCTAATTTATAGTTTTAGGGTAAAAAAAAAAAAAAGGTGTGTGTATCACTTTAAGATTTTTTTTGTGTGCATTTCCCCTTTTATTTGGGGATCATTCCCAAAGATGATCATCAAATCATCTTAGGGAATGATACCGAACTTGGAATACGGGCATAAATGCCCGTTTTCCAATTCGAAATCCGATCGGAAAAATCACTTCCCGGAAATCATTTTCCAGGAAGTGATTTTTCATTCATTGGCAAAGATCAATAATTTGGTGATCAGAAGTGATCACCAAATTTTGATCTCTGTCCCCATTTTTTTTCTAAGTCTTTGCTACTTAGCGAAGACTTAGAAAAAAAATGGGGACAGAGATCAAAATTTGGTGATCACTTCTGATCACCAAATTTTGATCTCTGTCCCCATTTTTTTTTCTAAGTCTTCGCTAAGTAGCAAAGACTTAGAAAAAATCCTATTTGTGAATGGAACTTTGAGTTCCATTCACAAATGTATAGTAAAAGCTGTCAGCTTGACAGCTTTTACTATACAGGTACTGCAGCATGATCTAAATGTAGATCAAGCTGCAGTACCTCCACTAGACCACCAGGGGCAGCCTCTTACCTCTCTATGGGAAGACCCCGGTGAAGGAGGAAGCCATGTGACGTCACCGGGTTCTCCCTTTCCGCTTCCTGTGATTCCTCTGCATCGGACCGGCTTCCTCCATGCGGACCTACTGAAAGGTAGGGAAATCTCCCGATCCCCCCCTCGGATTTGGACGAAACCGAGGGGGGATCGAGGGGGATAGGGGGGCAGTTGAATGCTGCCCCCCGATCGCCCCTAGCGGGGGACAATTTTTTTTTTAGGTGAAGGGAAGCCACAGATCGTATATTCACGATCTGTGGCAGTTAAAGCATTCTCTGCACAGATCGTGAATATACGATCTGTGGCAGGGAAAGGGTTAATAGTTTTGTTTGCACAGGATCAGTCCCATAATGTATGTGTGTACATACTTTAATAAAGGAATGTAAATATTTTTTTCACCGACATTAAGTGAGTGCTGCAGACTTTCTTTTTCTTATTTGCTTATAGTATTCAGATTGCCTTTTTGCGTCTGTTCAGCATCCCCCCCTACTTGTTAATTCTGGGGGATTTAACTAATGCCATACCTTCATCTTTATTGATATAGCATTTTGCGCTGTGCTCTTGCAGTCATCTTTACAGGATGGCCACTCCTAGGGAGAGTAGCAGCAGAGTAGCAGCAATGCTGAACTTTCGCCATTTATAGAAAATTTGTCTTACTGTGGACTGATGAACAACAAGGCTTTTGGAGATACTTTTATAACCCTTTCCAGCTTTATACAAGTCCACCCTTAAAATGAATTTTTGTTATATTAATTCCCCTGTCCCCCCAGCCCCAACCGCTATATTTATTTCATTAGAAAGTTCCCCAAACTTTACTTACCTCCCCTCTTTCCTCCGCCGCGCTGCCAGCCCTCTGCTTGCAAGAAAATGCAAGCAGAGGGGCAGGACCGGCAGTCGCGTCTGTGATTGGCTGAGCGGCAGCCCATCACGGACGCGGCTGCCGGTCATTCAGTGTGGTGGAGGAAAGAGGGGAGGTAAGTAATGTTTGGGGAGCTTTCTAATCAAATAAACATAGCGGTTGGGGCTGGGGGGACTCAAAACAGTTTTTTTCATCTTCATAAATACAAATGGTGATACCCCCCAACCCCCCACACAGACCCAGGTACACCCACCTACTGACCTAACTTTCCATTCCCATTGAAGCCATATTTAAAGGGTAACTATGGTTATAAACCATAGTTATAAAACACAAAAAAGACATACCCCCTCAACCAGACCCAGGTACACACACCTACTAATCTAATTATCCATTACTGTGGCAGCCATACTTAAAGGGTAACTAAAGTCAAAAAAATTAATTTTGATTAATAATAAAAAAGGTTTGTTTTTTTTAACCCCCATGTGGCACAGTTACATACACCTACTGACCCACCCCTCCATTACAGTTGCAGCCATACCTAAAGGGTAACTAAAGTCAAAAAAACAAATTTTGACCAATCATCAAAAAAGTTTGTTTTTTTAACCCCCAAATGGACACACGCCTACTGATCTACTTATCCATTACTTTGGCAGCCATACCTAAAGGGTAATCGCTTTAGACTAATTTTACAGTAGGAAACCTGCAGTAAATCAGGAATATTATACATTTTTTTTCAGCACAAAGTCTACTTTAACATGGTAACAGAATTTTGTAACTTTTCTGGAAATTTTACTGGAATTATGGGTAAAAATATGTAAAAAAAAAATGAAAAATTTGCAAATTTTCATGGATTTTTCCCATTTTACTTATAGTTGTCTTAAGGTTACACACAAAAATATCACTGTTCTAAAGCTCAGATACTCCCGAGTACAACGATACCAGTATTATGTAGGTACCCAACTTTCCTGTACAGGGAGCCCCTCAAACTAAAACTGCACCTTCAAGAATATTCACCAAATTAAAATGTATACCGTATATACTCGAGTATAAACCGACCCGAGTATAAACCGAGGTACCCAATTTCAGCTAAAAATCCTAATAAAGTTGTTGACTCGAGTATAAACAGAGGGTAGAAACTTGGCATTCAAGATGGTTTGGAAACTACAACTCCCAGCATGCTTTATTAGCGGGAGTTGTAGTTTCCAAACATCTTGAATGCCAAGTGAGGGTGGCATTCAAGATGTTTGGGAACTACAACTCCCAGCATGCTTTATTAGCTGGGAGTTGT
This sequence comes from Hymenochirus boettgeri, assembly GCA_019447015.1. Taxonomy (NCBI): domain Eukaryota; kingdom Metazoa; phylum Chordata; class Amphibia; order Anura; family Pipidae; genus Hymenochirus; species Hymenochirus boettgeri. Next base: position 79,186,827 of record CM033474.1, read on the forward strand.
AGTTTCCAAACATCTTGAATGCCACCATCACTTGGCATTCAAGATGTTTGGGAAAACTACAACTCCCTGCTAAATAAAGCATGCTGGGAGTTGTAGTTCCCAAACATCTTGAATGCCACCCTCACCCTCCCCCTCCCACCCAGTTCAGTACCTGTGGGTTCTCCCTGTGGGGTCTTCTCCATCACAGCAAGGGCCAGCATTGAAGAAGCATCCTTGGGCCTTGAAGAAATCCTTGCATTGAGAAGCATTCCTGCATTGAAGAAGCATCCTTGCATTGAAGAAGCATCCTTGCATTGAAGAAGCTTTGCATTCCCGGCAGCTTACTTACCATTCGGCAGCCGCACGATCCTTCTCTGCAATGGCGCGCCGGCTGACATCTGCCCGGCGCCGGGCTGTCGCCAGGCTGTGATGTAGGCCGGCGCGCCAGTGCAGAGAAAGATCGTGCGGCTGCCGGAATGGTAAGGAGAGCTGTGACTCGAGTATAAACCGAGTCTGAGTTTTCAGGCTGATTTTTCAGCCTGAAAAAATCAGTTTATACCGAGTATATACGGTAACCACTACTGACAGTTAACATAGAATATCTTCCAATTAACTAAATATCCCCACAAGTGAGATATTTTAGAAAACTACACACCGCAGGATTTTATGAGTGAGGTTAGTTTCGATCAAAATGCAGATACCCGGACGCAGCTCTTCGTCCAATTGTAAGTTATTTCTCACATTTTCTTTTTTTCCTCAACTGTAAAATCAGAGACAAAATCAAATGCGAATTTCAGCTAAAAACTGTGAGGAAAGTTCAAACACATCTCAAAATATGAAAGCCTAACCCCTCCGAATAAAACGGTATGCCACATTCATGGCTGTACCCAGAGACATGGCTACCAACTAACCAGAGCGTGACCAGTGCCAAATGTCAGTAGCAGCAAAAAAAAATTTAGCCAGTTTTGTATTTGAACAGTCTGCAGTTTTTCCACAAACTAATATTCCTGAAACTACACACCTTCAGCTATGTAACGCTGTAGTTCATTCATACCATCAATGGCGTGGGCGCAGTTCTTATAGAAGTTGCATTTGTCTGAAAAAATGAACAAACAAACAACTTCAAAAGGTAGAAATCATGCAAAACCTCATGGAAAGTAATAAAAAGTACTAAAATCAATCTCCCAAATGTCCTGAATCAAACGGTATGCCATATGTGTGGTTACACACGCGGACGTGGAAGCGAAAAGCCACAAAGTGAGACAATGCACGATGGGTCAGAAACAGCGAAAATATTTAGTCAACTCCGAATTTGGACAGGCTACAGTTTTTTCCAACAAAACACCCCCGTAACTTAGAAATAACCCCCACAAAACTATATATTCCTGAAATTACACACCTTCAGCTATGTAACACAGTAGCTTGTTCATTCATACCATCAATGGTGTGGGCGCAATTCTTCGTAGAAGTTCGCATTTGTCTGAAAAAAGAACAAAAAAACAACTTCAAAAGGTAGAAATCATGCCAAAACCTCATGGAATGTAATAAAAAGTTACTAATATCAATCTCCCAAATGTCCTGAATCAAACGGTATGCCATATGTGTGGTTTACACACGCGGACGTGGAAGCGAAAAGCCACAAGTGGACAATGCACGATGGCTCAGAAACAGCGAAAATATTTAGTCAACTCGAATTTGGACAGTCTACAGTTTTTTCACAAACACCCTGTAACTTAGAATAACCCCCACAAACTATATTCCTGAAATTTACACACCTTCAGCTATGAACACAGTAGCTGTTCATTCATACCATCAATGGTGTGGGCGCAATTCTTCGTAGAAGTTCGCATTTGTCTGAAAAAATGAACAAAAAAAAAACTCAAAAGGTAGAAATCATGGCAAACCTCATGGAATGTAAAAAAAGTTACTAAATATCAACCTCCCCCATGTCTGAATCAAACGGTATGCCATATGTGTGGTTACACAGTGGACGTGGAAGGCAAAAGCCACAAAGTGAAACAATGCACGATGGCTCAGAAACAGCAAAATATTCAGCCAAATCTGAATTTGAACAGTCTGCAATTTTTCCCCACAAAACAACCCCACAAAACCATATATTTCTCAAATCCACACACCTTTATCTACGAAATTCGTAGTTTGTCATTCGTACCATCAAGGTGTGGGCGCAGTTCTTCGTAGAAGTTCACAGTTTTAGAGATTTTCTAAAAAATTTGGAAAAAAAACACTCCAAAGGTAGAAATCATGCCAAAATCCCAAGTAATGTAAAAAAAAGTTACCAAATATCAATCTCCCCAATGTCCTGAATCAAACGGTATGCCCTTGTATGGTTACACACGCAAACGTGGAATCAAATAGCCACAAAGTGAGCCAATGAACAATGGCCCCAATTACAGCAACTTTTCAGATTGTCAGACTAAACACCCCTCTATATTAGAAATACCCCCCCAAACTAATATTTTTGGAATCTACACATCTTCAGTTACACAATGGTGTGATTCTTTTATGCATACCACCAATGGTATGAGCGCAGTTTCATGTAAAATTTCGCTTTTTTACCAGATTTTCAGGAAAAATTTATAAAAAAACAATTCAAAGTTAAAAATCATGGCAAATTTCCATGACATGTAAAAAAAACTTGTCAATTATCAATCTCCAAATGCCCTGAATCAAACGGTATGCCATATGCGTGGATGTACACAGGGACATGGCCACCAACTAGCTCAAAGGGACACATGCACAAGTGTAATTACAAGAAAAAAATCAAAGTGCTCTGTAATTTCAAACAGCCCAAAACTTGGAAATGCCCCCCACAAATAAAACCCCCAACTAAATTCAATCTCCCACATGTTCTGAATCAACGTTATGCCATATGCGTGGTGCCACAAGAGACGTGGCCACCAACTAGCTCAAATGGGACGCATGCACAAATGCAATTACAAGAAAGAATCAAAGTGCTCTGTAATTGAACAGCCTACACATTTTCTAAGGAAACAGTCCCGAAACATGGAAATTCTCCCCACAAACTATATATTTTTGGAATCTACACACCTTCAGCTACGTTAGGATGCCATGCTTTCATACATACATGAAGAATTCCAGACCCACTGATCCAAAGAAGTCCGTGTTTTTACGAGGTATTGTGAAAAATAAAAATAGATGATTCAAGGGTTGAAATACCTAAACCCTTTTGACAAGCAAAAAAACCCAGTAATGTCTGCATCAAAACGGTATGCCAATGTGTGGGTGCACAACAGAGACGTGGCCACCAACTAGCTCAAATTGGACGCATCCACAAGTCCAATTACAAGAAAAAAATCAAAGTGTTCTGTAATTTGAAAAGCCTAATCAACTTGGAAATACCCCCCACAAAACTATAATTTTTGGAAGCTACACACCTTAGCTACTGTGGTATCATGCTTTTCGATAACTGAAGAATTCCAGGCGCTGTTATCCATAGAACTCCGTGCTTTTAGGAGATTTCGTGAAAATAAAATAGAGGACTCAATGGTTGAAATCCTACCTAAACCCACTCGGAAGTAAAAAAAACCCTAAACGGCAATCTCCCACATGTCCTGAATCAAACGGTATGCCATATGTGTGGGTGCAAACAGAGACGGGGCCACCAACTAGTCAAATTGGACGCATGCACAAGTTCAATTACAAGAAAAAAATCAAAGTGTTCTGTAATATGAACAGCCAATCAACTTGGAAATACCCCCCACAAACATATATTTTTGGAAGCTACACACCTTCGATACGTGATGGTATCATGCTTTCGTATATACATGAAGAATTCCAGCGCTGTTATCCATAGAACTCCGTGCTTTTAGGAGATTTGTGAAAGAATAAAATATGAGGACTCAATGGTTGAAATCCTACCTAAACCCTCGGCAAGTAAAAAACCCACTAAACGGCAATCTCCCACCTGTCCTGAATCAAACGTATGCCATAAGGGTGGGTGCAAACAGAGACGGGGCCACCAACTAGCTCAAATTGGACGCATGCACAAGTCCAATTACAAGAAAAAAATCAAAGTGTTCTGTAATTTGAACAGCCTAATCAACTTGGAAATACATCCCACAAACTATATATTTTTGGAAGCTACACACCTCAGCTACGTGATGGTATCATGCTTCGGATATACATGAAGAATTCCAAGCGCTGTATCATAAGAACTCCGTGCTTTTAGGAGATTTTGTGAAAAAATAAATAAGAGGACTCAATGGTTGAAATCCTACCTAAACCCACTCGGCAAGTAAAAACCCACTAAACGGCAATCTCCCCCATGTCCTGAATCAAACGGTATGCATAAGGGGGGGTGCAAACAGGACGGGGCCACCAACTAGCTCAAATGGGATCCATGCGCAATTGCAATTACAAAGAAAAATTAAAAATGCCACAACCCACCCCACCCCTACCCCACTCCCCCTTTTAGTGGAAAACCAGTTAGTACGGAGAGTCACACAAGTTTTGCACACTTTATGATCCTAAAAAATCAATACGGTCTTTTTTTGGTACCTCTGCAAAATTTCCTACTAAAATAGGCTTAGTTTCCCTTGAAATCCAACAAATATATGATCCGCGTTTACTTTACCGATATCACCGGGGACATTGGGAAGCTGGAGAAGACAACGTTTTTGCTAATTTATGTTTAGGGTAAAAAAAAAAAAAAGGTGTGTGGATCACCTTAAGATTTTTTGTGTGCATTTCCCCCTTTTTTTGGGGTCATTCTCAAAGATGATCATCAAATCATCTTAGAGAATGATACCGAACTTGGAATACGGGCATAAATGCCCGTTTTCCAATTCGAAATCCGATCGGAAAAATCACTTCCGGAAATCATTTTCCAGGAAGTGATTTTTCATTCATTGGCAAAGATCAATAATTGGTGATCAGAAGTGATCACCAAATTTGATCTCTGTCCCCATTTTTTTTCTAAGTCTTCGCTAAGTAGCAAAGACTTAGAAAAAATCCTATTTGTGAATGGAACTTGAGTTCCATTCACAATGTATAGTAAAAGCTGTCAGCTTGACAGCTTTTTCTATACAGGTACTGCAGCATGATCTAAATGGAGATCAAGCTGCAGTACCTCCACTAGACCACCAGGGGCAGCCACTTACCTCTCTATGGGAAGACCGGTGAAGGAGGAAGCAATGTGACGTCCCCGGGGTCTCCCTTCCGCTTCTGTGATTCCTCTGCATCGGACCTGCTTCCTCCATGCGGACCTACTGAAAGGTAGGGAAATTCCCGATCCCCCCTCGGATTTGGACAAAACCGAGGGGGATCGAGGGGGCTAGGGGGGCAGTGAATGCTGCCCCCCGATCGCCCATAGCGGGGGCCAATTTTTTTTTAGGTGAAGGGAAGCCACAGATCGTATATTCACGATCTGTGGCAGTTAAAGCATCGTGAATATACGTGAATATACGATCTGTGGCAGGGAAGGGTTAAAGGGTAACTAAAGTCAAAAAAACTAATTTAGATTTATCCTCAATAAAAGATAGTTTTATGGTTATAAACAAAAAAGACATACCCCCTCAACCAGACCCAGGTACACACACCTACTAATCTAATTATCCCTTACTGTGGCAGCCATACTTAAAGGGTAACTAAAGTCAAAAAAACTAATTTAGATTTATCCTCAATAAAAATATAGTTTATGGTTGTAACACAAAAAAGACATACCCCTCAACCAGACCCAGGTACTATGACCTACCCCCCATTACTGTTGCAGCCATACTAAAGGGTAACTAAAGGAAAAAAAATTTTTGTCCAATCATCAAAAAAGTTAGTTTTTTTAACCCCTAACCGGACAAGTACACAAACCTACTGATCTACTTATCCATTACTGTGGCAGCATACTAAAGGGAACTAAAGTCAAAAAAACTAATTTTGACCAATCATCAAAAAATACAGAGAGATTCAATAAAAGTTCGTATCATGAAAATGGTGCTAATTTTGCCCTAACCAATCAGATGTTAGCTTTTCAAAATTAGCACCACTATGGGCTGGGGACACAGAAAGGTTTTTTTTTGTCCCAAACAAGCGTTCACTACAAACTCATCATTCCCTTATTGAGTTTTAAATCGCAGCAAACACACATATTCCTTTCCAAAATGCAGCCCTTCAAGCCAAATTCCCTTTCTAGTTAATATTGCTTTGCTTGTATTCAATTTTAAGAGAAATAAACCCCCCATGAGAAGAAATGGCAAGTGCTTTACAGGGACTAAAAGGATAGGGTGACCGACCAAGTGATTACTGCAGCAATAAACAGAGATCCTCTATCTCCATATCTTCATCAAACACTTCCTGGCTGCGTAAATTTGTGTAAATAGCATTCATTTTTTACTGTATGTTTAAGCAAAATATTAATTAGTGAGATCACATGAAATTAAAGGGCATGTCCACCCCCAAAACTATAATCCCCCACACTAATGACCCCACCATGTGGTGTAGTAAAATCCTTACCTCACATCCCACTACCATAAGGTTCTCCTGTAGTCCCCCCCCCAAAGTACCAAAAACTGCCCACCAGGAGGATAGCAAGTCCATTAGGACTCTGCCTCCTATCTGGCCTCCGGGAGAATTTGGCATGCGTACGGCAGCCCTTCTCCCCCTCCCATTCCCCCCGTTTTGCGATCCCTCCCCTACCATAAAACCCCTTGCCATATAATAGTAATGTTCCCCCAGCCCCAACCGCAAAAAATAATTTTAGAAAGTCCCCAAACTCTACTTCTTTCTCTCTCTCCACCGCTTCTGAGAAGCCGGCAGCCCGCGTCCGTGATTGGCTGCCTCTCGGCCAATCAGGACGCGGCTGCCGGTCCCGCCCCGCTTGCAGTGTCTTGCACAGAGGCCGGACCGGGCGTGGGAGGAGAGAGGGAAGGTAAGTAAAGATCTGGTCACTTTCTTAAATTTGTTTTATAGTGGTTGGGGCTGGGGGACTGTATTCTATTATATGCTAAAAGTTTATATTAAGGGTGGACATGCCCTTTAACTTTATTTCTCTGCAACATAGTTCAGGTTTAATTATTTTAGGTTGCAAATGTATAGTTTGAATCCAACCATTCAGGGCCAAAACCAATGTACAGTATTAAGGTAAAAATCATTCTATCACACAGAAATATAGCTTGTTAGACATTTTACAGCAACTGTTCTGTGTGGCTGTATGCTTCCACCTTGATACATTGGTTTTGACTCTATTGGGGCGATTTACCCAGGAGCGTTCCCAGCCCGAAGCGCTCCTGCCTCTTTTTGAACATCACGCCAACTGATTTATGCTCAGTTAGCGCGACATTAAGGCTTTCTTTGCAGCTGCTGCGCGAGATCCGGAAGAGGAACTTGCGCAGCCGTTGCAAACCTATTTACTAGAAGCTGCGCGGCTCTTAAGATGTAAGTATTTAACCGTTAAATACTTATGTGCAGGTGAGATTCACCCAGAGCCGGGCAGCCTCTGGTAAATCCCATTCAGGAGAGTTGCCCAGAGCATTTGCAGCTCTGGGTGAATCTCCCTAGTTGTCAGGAAGGAGAAAACAAGGTTTGGTTTAAGGATATTCATGTTGCATTCTTCAATTATCATCTCAGCATTTTATGACTCTTTACATACTGTAGAAATAAAAAAAAATGGGAGTTTTGCTGCATAGTTGTCATTTTTTTCAATGGATAAAGAAAGCAATTAATTGATAAAATAGCCATTTGACAATAAACCACCATCACGGTTAGGTGTGCTCTCTATAACACTAAAGTTCTTTTCTAGCTGTCTTGTTTAATAGAAGTTTTCTGGCTTTAAATACTTAAATACTCTTTCCACACCTGGTCGGACTGTTGGAGGGATATAAATACCCACGATTCTTGATCAAACCTCCAAAAATCTTCAACTACAAAATAAGGTTTATGGGCCATAGTGTACAGTAGCTGCATTATAATATTTCATACATGTACATACTTTACAATCATTTTGTCTTCCTGCCAGCCAATGTAATATTCTGGCATCCATCTGTTCTAGCTATTATTCAAGCTATTTATTGATCCATTGTTAGATCATTAGATCAGAAATGAGATGGGAATAGTTAGATTAGATAGATACAGTAAACAATAAATAGATTAATTGGTATTTCTTTAAATGATATTCATTTAACCTTTGTGTAATTTTAACTGTAATGCTGGGCACACACATGAAAGATCTTTACAAATTGACAGACAAAAGTTGCAAGTCTAGGGAGAATGCTTGGGACTGCACATTTCCCTCAGCCACAGCTGATTTTTTAAGCACAGGGAGATGAAAGCAGCCAAGGGAAATTTTTGGGCAAATTTCGAAAGGAATCAACACACTATCAATAAAGGTATGTTACCATAGAATCCGATGGTATCGTCCCTTTATCGTTAGTAAAGGATGGGTCCTGACATTAACCGCAGATTTTTGACCCGTCTGATCGCCCATTTGTCTGATTTGAAAGAACGAAAGGTTGGATGTCAGTCACGGCCGCACAAAAAAAGCATCCAATTTTTCAGGCCAATTGACTGATACACTGAAATGTCTTCGTTCCTGGCCCGTTACATTAATTGAAGAATGGGAGGAAAGACATAGCTACTTTACATACCGTTCTTCAATCGCTGCAAAAGCGGAATACTTCCCTTTCCACATCATGCACTTAAAAATATTACAGGAAACAATGTAAAATGGGAATATTGGTCTTTAAAATGGGTGGAACCTAAAGAAAGTAGGAGTGGTCTTAACAAAGCAGGTGTGGCACAGAAAATGGCACACACCACATTTCTTTTCCCCGTGTGTCCCTGTCTTGCGTTTTAAAATGTTGGGAGGTATGTGTGTCTGAGTTGGTGTGTGTTATGGGGGTCCCAGAAATGTACACAGTATGGGGCCCAGAAAAGTTTGATGGCGGCCGTGCTTAAGGCACTTCAAATTAACTGTTTTTTTGTAAACATTACACCCAAGTCTAGTTGAACTGAATACCACAGAAATACCATTTGTATAGCAATATGAAAAGACAGCAAGGAAATTGGCAGACTACAGAAACCACGTACTGAGCTTCAACCTCAGATGCCGGCAAAAAAGGTTGGTACCATGCCACATATAGTACGTCTGGTTTCCACAATAAAAGGCATCAGAGCCAAACAAATACTGCAAAAGGCTCAAAGACACCTTCAAGTCCAGTTGTTCTCACTGAATACCACAGATATACACACAATAGTTGTTTAATAATTGTGTATAGATTCTAAGATTAATATACTGCAGCTTGCATAATGTAATTCCCCATGGTCATCCTATATTACGGTGCTATTTTAGGTTATACTTTTACATCCTAATGACAAATTAATTACTAAGCATATTCCATGTAGTCTATTCAATCAGTCCATGATTTAACTAGTAGTGCTATGATATATTATTTATGAGTCTATCTAATAGTTTATGGTTACAACTTATTCCTGACATCATATCACTATTTTATAAAGCACAAATAACTTTTCTGGTTTATCCTGACTGCTGTAGAAATAATATACCTGATGAAAACCTTTTTTTAACAGAATGTTTATTGAATTTTTAACAATATGAACAAAATACAATGTACATGAGTACAGATAAAGAAAAAAGGGTAAACATTTTGACACAGCAGTGTATTTGTCTGTATCAGATGAAATCTAATACAAAACTAGCAAACCCCGTGGCGTGCACACTGTGACCCCCCCTCCTGTATCCACTGGTGGGCAGTGGTTAGATGACGTCAGGGTAACGCACAGATGAGTCCACCGTCGGTGCATATTTACAGCTGTCTTTTAGTATATAGGACAATTAAAATACAGTATGAGGGGTTATTTTAAAATATGTGGTAGGAATCAAACACCCAAAGTAAGGTAGTAACATTAAATGTTCTTTCTCTGAGAAAATATCTGATTAAAGGATTAGTGGTTAGGCCTCTATAGGTACTGAGAAGGAGGGATAAAAGTAAGAAATAAGTTCATTAGATATAAATGTATTGTAGTAGTTTTAAAGGGGTAACAATGGATCTAGAAATCTACTGGGTCTCTTAATGGTATATACAGTTAATGTCCTGGTCACATTACATCCATGTGCACATCCCATGCTGCCCAAGCTTTAGTAAATGTATTTAGCCTATTTATATCTGTTGTATTCAATTAGATCAACTGGACTTGAAATGTAGTTCTTGAAGACGTTTCGCTAGTCATCCGACTGGCTTTCTCAATTCACAATGACTTGTACAAGAATCTGTGGCAATTATGTACCCTGGAAAATCCCAATTAGCATATCACAGCCAGGTGTTAAGGGTGTGATTGGATAGTGGCTAAGAGGTGTTATAGGAATGCCACAAGCATATTTAGTCTATTATTTAATAGGGCAGATAGGTATTCCATGATCTTATATCCGCTATTCTATGGAGGAGGTCTTGCATTGTAGGGGGGTTTGTTATTTACAGAATCTGGCTATTTAACACTTTTCTGCTGTAAGTATATGAGTTGAAAGAGCTGTCAATGAACCTGGAAGCTGTGGGAAGGGGAGTCCCAGTATCCTTCGAGCTGAATGTGGTGGCAGAGAGACTGAAAAAATATCAGTGTGTAGGTTGTGGCTCCAAAAGGGTATTATCAAAGGACAATGCCAAAATATGTGCAGAAGCTTTCCCTAAGTGCCACATCCCCTACAGCATCTGTCTGTGGAGGTGAGCTAAATAGCGTTAAGTTTTTCAGGGGTATAGTACCAACAAAATATTCGGTTATAGGTATTTTCCTTGTATGTGGTGCAGATCGAGGATCTTGCAGCCAGATATCTGACCATTCAGTGTGGGAAAGTGTCCCACCCAAGTTTCTCCCCCAAGCCTTTATGTAAGCATGCCATGGTGAGGAAAATTCAGGGCTCGTTCACATCAGTTTGTATCCATTTTTCAAACGCAGGTGCGTTTAAAAAAACGGACAGACAGTAAAACCCCATAGGATTTCATAATATCGTTCACACCTGCTGCGTTATATTCCGTTCTGCTCCAGTCCGTTTAAAAAACGCACTGCATGCAGCATTTCTGTCCGTTTTTTCATGCATTTTCTATAGAGATCTATGGAATACACATTGTTAAAAAATGGATACAAACGTACAGTTTCTGTCAGTTTCTAGTGTGGACGAACCCTTACCCAGTGTATTCAGCATGTTATAAAGCAAGGCAATTAAATTAAAGTGTGAGACCTCCATGATATAGCCATTCAAAAGCAGTGGATGTAGGGAAAGTAAAAGTGGGGAATAGTGTAGAAGTCAGATGTTTAATTTGAAGGTAGGGAAAGAATAAGCTGGGTGGGACTCCCTTAATCCTTGTGAGGTCTGGAAAATCATATAGTCATCAGGAAATCGGGTCCAAGATATGTAAAACTGTGTTGAGGTGAGTTTGTCACCACTTCTAACCCAATCCTCGGTTCATGCTAGCTGGCAAGGTTGGATTACCTATCAGAGGTGTTAACCATGAGGAATTGGGAATTAGAGAGTATTTAGACATAGATCTGTAAAATATGGAGAAAGTGGAGGATATGGCATTTAAGGGTTTTATGGTCAGTTTCATTCAGTTGCCTAGAGGGTCAATTTAAAGCAAGATGGAGTGGGCAAATCCAGTCCTGCTCAATTTGTGTCCATCTTGTGTGGAGAAGAGGAGAACCAGTTAATGGTTTGGCGTAAGTTGAGCAGCCTCGTAATATTTAACAACATTATGCACCACTAGGCCACCCTAGTTTCTCTTTGCCCTAAGAGTTGCTCTAGAGGTTCTAAGCATCCCTCCTTTACAGATATAGGTAAACATGGCTCTATGTAACTGATTCAAAGAAGTCTTTGGAGCAGGTATAATTTGTGTTTCAAATAAATAAAGACATTTTGGCCAACGGGACATTTTGATTAAGTTAATCCTGCCAATACATGATAAAGACAGTGGGCTCCAGTTTTTCCTTAAGAAATGTCTTCGTTTCTGTAAGTAACAGAGGGTAATTGGTTTGAAATATAGTGGAAAATTGTGTTGTAAGATGTATACCAAGATAATGGATGTTTTCCATGAGTATGAAAAATGCTATTTTAAAAGCTCAAGTGTATGTGAGGGCAGATTAAGGGGGGGGTGCCTCTGTTTTTGTCTGATTGATCATATAACCAGACCATTGACTTTATTCAGATTAGGCTTTATGTAAATTGGGTAGTGAAGTAAGGGGTTTGGTGATGGAAAATAAAACATAGGTCTTATCTTTAATTATGGCTCCTGTTATGCCTGGATTCAACCTTACATGGCATGGTAGGGCCTCAATGCAAAGGGCATAACGTAGGGGGAAAGAGGGCAGCCCTGTCTAGTACCATAATAGGCAGGGAAGCTAAAGGAAGAGGCCAAAGGGAATTTAACTAAAGATTGAGGACAGTTATATATATATATAAAGAAAAGAATGGTGGTAAACCTATATTGCGAAAAAAGGCAAACAAATGGACAACTAAGGCATCTAAGGATGGGTACACACCAGCCGATATTTTCTGGCAACCATCTGATTCACGGCACTTTCGGTCAGTCGGCCGAAAATATTGGCTGGTGTGGTGCAGCCACGACTGACCTCGATCGTTCATTCATCCAGATCAGACGTGTCGGAAAATTATGATCGATTGCGCAGTTCCCTATGGGAACCCTCAATCGATTGTTTGCATTTTTGGCCCCGGCCGAATTTGCCGCGACCAATGGACATTTGTCCTGGCCGAGCACTCGGTCAGGACAAATAGTCCCTCAGTGTGTACCCAGCCTAAGGCAAATTAATACCTTTTTGGCATCTAGGCTTAGCAGTAGAGCTTCCTCAAAAGTTTTGGCAAGGCTCGCCTACCTAGGATGAAAGCAACCTAGTCCTTATGAATCAATGTCGGGAGGCTTTGAAGGAGTCCTTATCTCCCGTTATTAATGCATTTAAAGGGACTGTCCACACCTCTTTTGAAAAATTAATATGTGGTAGATTAGCCCCCAAAACCTAGACATCGTTTAAGTCTCAAGCTCTAATTCGGCTCCCACACAGAGATATTACACTTACATCCTCCTTGCTCCACCGCTGCTTCCGGGTTCTTCTCCCAGTCTCCACTGTGGCTGCTCTGTTCTTTTTCTGTTCCCGAGCAGCCGTAGTGGAGACTGCTCCGGGAATGGCAGTCAGTGATTGGCCGTGACGTCACAGTCACGGGCGACACTGACTGCCTTACCCGGAAGTGCAGAGCCGCGGCGGTGGAGCGAGGAGGAGCATGTTAGTATAATATCTCTGTGTGGGAGCCGAATTAGAGCTTGAGACTTAAACGATGTCTAGGTTTTGGGGGCTAATCTACCACATATTAATTTTTCAAAAGAGGGGTGGACAGTCCCTTTAAGAGCTGCTACATTTGAGGACTAAGCATTTCCTGGAATGTTTTATAATAGGAGTAATATTTCATAACAAATAGGGGCTTTACAAAATAAAATAGATTGTTTGAACCTGCATCTAGAGGGACACAGGTTGGTCACTATAATCTTTTTGGGTACATGAGGAAATCAACACTTTTTTATTATTTTATGTTGGTTATAAAAAAAATATGAGGCAATGTAATTAAAATACGTTTATGCATCACCTTCTTAGGATTTAGTATGTGGTAAAAATGGCTTCCATTATTAGGAATTCTACATTAAGGCAGCCCTGAATATAACTATTCATTCACAACTGATTAATGTAGATGTAATGCATATTTGCCCTAAACACTATACTCATGCAGTAACTGACTGCTGTCTGTCTCTCCCCACGGTCAGTGTCCCGGAAACTGATCCTAGTTATATTTTAAATAAGAGCCAGAAATCCAGTGGCATGTTGCTGAGTGAAAAGTTTCAGTCTGCTGCTGTACTTCTCCCAGCATGCTACAGAGATTGTTACATATTGTTCCATTTATAATAGTAATTTATCCTGAGTGAGATGCAGCATTTTTTTTTGTTTCAGAAAAATATGCAGTGAGCCCTGTGATTGACAGGAGCAAAGAGAACATCAACATTAATCCTGGTGATTGCTGGGACTGGGTTTAGATACAGTACTCTGTCTGGGCAGCCCGATCTTTTATAAGGTTACATTTATCTATTTCACATTCTACAAATAAGTTTTGTTGTCTTTTTACAAGTAATCTGTTTTCTGCTTACACTCAGCACCAGAGGGAGCAACTTCAGGTATGTGTGGCAGCCACTGGCAGTGACATAAGCTCTTATTTGACTGGTGTCCAGACCTGGAAGCTGCAGAGGAGCAAAGAGACGTGGCGAGGGATCCAGCTGTGTGAATTTAGAAGTATATCTGGTAAAGGTAAATGTAGTGAAAATGTGTTTAGGAGAGGGGGGTGCTAAAGCAGTATGCAAAATTAAGTTATGAGGGTGGAAATGCCCTTTAAAGCTTGTGCCAGGTTTGTATTGAAAGTAAAACAGAAGTTAAAAAATAAAAATGGTAAAAAGTAAAGGTGATATTTGTATTAGCTAACTGTGATAATAATCATAACATGTAGGGAACATATATAATATTATATGATCACTATATAATAGAATATTTGGATGTATTTGGTCATGAACTTCCTACTGTGCTTGTTCGGTGGTAACCCATTCAGGAACCCCCTGTTGAAAATCCTGTGGTTGCCTCTGAGAAAGTTGTCAGTAAGATTATGTAGGCTGTATCCTAGCAACCGAACAGTTCAAGTTGTTTGACTGGCTGAGGAGGAGTAGAGAGATTGTAACAGACATTCCCATCAGCCAGTGACAAGTGATATGTTAATCATGGCCCTGGGCCATCTAGGAGGCGGGCTTTTAGCACTCATCTTTACTGTGTGATATCTAAGGGAGGGCAGGATGGTTGTAAATGAGAGTAAGCGATTTCAGCTGCTGGAACTGTGGACATGTAATGGGAGAGATGTTGTTTTTTTGGGTATTGTTGTCCTTTAAAGGAATAATTCATTGAAAAAGTTAAATAGTTAAACAGTTAATTAATAGTTAATTAGTTAAACTAAAGCTGGAAGAGGTGGGGACCTGTCAATGGAGCTGGCGATGGATAGTGCGCAAGACTCCTGGTCAATAGATTGAAGAACGGAAGGTAAGGCATAGCTCCTTTACCACTCATTCTTCAAACAATGGATTATAGAAATAGTTCACTTTTTCAGTGAACTATTCCTTTAATAGATAAATATATAAAAAATGAAAACGTAAAAAATTAAAATAGAGCCCGGGAAAAAACCAAAGCAAAACATCTAAATGTTCTTGCTGAAAGATCAAAGGATACATAAAAATGATATTTTGTGGAACTGCATTAATGTTACACAACCCTTTTTTTTTGCAAGAAAAAATAGTACTAACGCTCTAAACATTATCCGTATTCCTATGAAGTAGCTAGCCAAATGATCTACTATAAAGTAGCTTGCCAAATGGTCACTGCTGAACGTGATGAATAATAGTGGCTGAATGGTCTGGATGCAGTTAATGCTGACTGCTTACAAATGGTAATACAGTAATGAGATAAAATACTCAATCTATTAAATAAATTGTAAACGTCTCCGTCATTATGTTCTGCAAATTATATACACTCATTCTAGGTAACAATACCTCTACACAGATTCCATACCATGTCCATTTTTCATGAAAAATCCACAAGTAAATAATAGGCAAAATGAAAATTAATATTTTATCATTAGATTATTATTTTTTCTTTTACATTTTTCTCCAGTCGTTTGTAAGAGTAATGAATTGAGCACTGGCATTAAATCATCCGGGACTGTTGCGAAATTCAGTGGGACAGATCTATAGCAAGAGGTTGGCTGTTGCCAAGTTCCAAATGGCCAAATGGCTCCATTCCGAAGATGGAAGAGAAAGGTTCTTTTATTTTTATATTTTATGCACAGTCAGTTTTGCAAAAGGGTAACATAATTGTGTGTTTGGTTAAAAAAAGACAAATGACTATCAAGTTTATTTATTCAATGAAAATCCCAGTATCATTGATCCTATGTATAACATATACCAACATTAATGTGCATTATAATTAGACATTAACACCATATTAAGATATCAATATTACAGCACTTACAGCATTGTGGGAGATTGGTAAGATAAGGAATAGAGATGGACTAGAACTCGAACCTGAGTTCAAATCGGATAATATGAGTTCAAAAGAATTTGGGGAAACGATCCACCCACATGTCTTAAATTTACCAATGACAACTATTTTTAGCTGTGTCAACCCCCTGGGAATAAAAGGCAACTCGACAGGCCCCTTGTGAAGTGTTACCCTTTCGCCCACTTTCCTTTGCACAATACATACTCTGAGGGAGAGAA
This sequence comes from Hymenochirus boettgeri, assembly GCA_019447015.1. Taxonomy (NCBI): domain Eukaryota; kingdom Metazoa; phylum Chordata; class Amphibia; order Anura; family Pipidae; genus Hymenochirus; species Hymenochirus boettgeri. The sequence goes on from CM033474.1 coordinate 79,203,152, forward strand.
GTCAATGTGGTGTGGGGTATGTCCAGAGGCTCCTCAACAATGGTGGAAAACAGCAGTGAGCCTTCTCTACCTCAACGTTTCTGCGGTTGTGAAGCATTACCCTTTTACCCACTTTCCCCTATATGATGCAAACTGTAGGGGAGAGAAGCCAATTTGGAGAGAGGTATGTCCAGTGGGGCCAAGCCTGCCTGAAATACTGACTTCCTGTTTGCAGGACCCCTAATAGAGACCATAACGGTCTTGCCCTTGACCCAGCACCTGTGCTGATTTGGTTGCTCGGTAGAGATCTGAGCATGTTTGACACATCTAACAGCCAATCAGCAAAAATTACTGTTAGGAACATTCCACGTTAGTGTGCATTCTGTGAAGAAGAAGGCCTGTTACAGAACCTAAAATGTCAGCTCACTAATGTCAACAGCAGGGAATAGCTATGGTATAAATCGGGTATAAATTCAAATGATTTTTCAAAATGAAAGAGAATATGTGGAATCACTAGGTATGCATAATATAAACTATACATTTCAAAAATTCCCTTTTGTTAAGGTATGCAACAAGGAAGCATTGCCACTCCATGCTGGGCATGATTCCTCTTGTATAATAACGAGCACCCCCTTTTTACAAGATTTAGAGACAAATTCTAGAAATATTAAATATTCTGGAAAGATAAAAGTTTTGGAAAATATTGAATTTGGGGATAATTATCAAATGTCAAATGCAGAGGCTCGAAAGTAGCACATGTGTGAAGGAAGTTACTTTAGTTCAAGCTCTGGATATTTGTACGTGTTCACCAGACCATTTGCTAGGTTCCGGAGCCATGTACAGTAAGTTACCATTGCTTTTTTAACCTTATTTTATTTGAACTTTGCAAACTATTTGGTCTCCATTGACTTTAATGGGTCTGATTATAATATAATATATAATTTTGATCAAACAAGGGTGATTTTTTTGGGTGTAGTGTCCCTTTAAACCTCTCTTTATATGCTGGTGAATGTCCCTGCCACTCAGTTGAACTGAGAAAACCAATTGAATGAGTAGTGAAACATCTACAATCACTAAAACAAGTCCAGATTGATTGACTTAATACCACTTCTCAATACATTTTCTGTTTCTTGTTTTTGCACTATATAATTTATATGCTTTATAGTTTAGTCACACTGAAAAAATACTATAAATTAATCACTAAGTTATAATCAGATTAGTTGTAGATTGTGATGTCAATACGAGAGTTCTTCCCAGATTAAGCTACAATATGCAAAGCTTTCTCAAACCACATGTTCTCTCTATAAGTGCATGCTTATATCATAATTACATCAAATGACATATTTGATTCAAATCCCTTTTATCTGACAGAACTAAATAAAGGTAACGAAGTTTATACTTGATCAGTGCTTGAGTTTTTAGTCGTCCACAATATTCTAGCACATCTCATCAACCAGAAACCTAAAGAATCAAAGTAGAGTTGGATTTCTTGGTGGATTTGTAAAGTGTCGAGTAGCATGGCTCAACTTTCTTTAAAAGTAGAAATTATGTGCAGAAATAATTGTAAATGATATGTTATCATGTAAATGTGCCCTGGATCATTATATCAGTAAAGTAACACATCAATTATATCATTCCATCCTCAGCAATCCAATTTTATTAGACTATATACATTTTCTATTCAGTAGTTAATATATTTTGATGTAATAAAAAAAATTAAGATTGGGAGAAATTTAAAGGCCCAGGATTAATTTGTTCTGGTCCTGAGGAAGTGCGCAGTTAGCGTTGGTGTGTGAGTGACCATGAGGGGATCCCTAAGATGTGCTAAACTTTGGACAATTTGATGGATGTATGGAGTATGAAACCAGAGGCCGAAATTTATTGGAGGCTTGAAGTTTAATGTGTTTTGAGAAACCATAATATATAATGCTTTTGGGATTCATTTGTGGAAAAAAGAAAATTGTTGTTTTTTTCTTCAAGACACCGGGAACTGATAACAACGGGGTTTGTGTAGTAAGAACTTACCTACTCAGGATCCCATGTGAATGAACCAGCTTCCCGCTAAACTTGGTTTGTGGATCTGTGATATGGAATGGGACTATATATACATCTATGTAGTGGCATAACTACACTTAAGGTCTTTCGACATGTGTTTATTGACTATGTCAGGACTCTGATTAGCCATCTGGGTGAAAGCACAACTATAAACTAGTCATAGAGATGGTAGTTCATGTTGGGTAATGCTGGGACCCCTCCCGGTCACGTGTAGGGTATCACTATTTAAGGGCTTTGTGGTAAGTGTAAAATGAAGTCGGTGTTTGTTTTATTTGACAACTGGACTCTGATTTTTTTCTAGAGTGGTAATGCCCACTCACATATGGGGATTTATTAGTGGGTTTTGATTGCTATGTGTAGATGCTATGACCCTATTGTACATTAAATATATATTTATCTACTAGCACCACCTTTTATATCAAGGTTTCTAGCCCACTCCCTTTAAATACTTACACTACAAGTGCGATGAGACACAATTGCTTACTCAAACAGTAATGCCTGTGAGTTCTGTGCATGTGAGTGTGCACTCTCTGGCTTGAGCCTCAAACAGTAATGCCTGTGAGTTACATGCACTCTCCTGCTTGAGCCTCAAACAGTAATGCCTGTGAGTTCTGTGCATGTGAGTGTGCACAAAACTTACAGGCATTATCGATTGAGGCTCAAGCAGGAGCGTGCACGGAACTCACAGACATTACTATTTGAGGCTCAAGCAGTAGCGTGCACGGGACTCACAGACATTACTGTTTAAGGCTCAAGCAGGAGAGTGCACGGAACTCACAGGCATTACTGTTTGAGGCTCAAGCAGGAGCGTACACGGACCTCACAGACATTACTGTTTGAGGGTCAAGCAGAAGAGTGCACGGAACTCACAGGCAATTTACTTTCAGATAGGTACACTATAGGGAAATGCATTGTACAGAGCTGTGCCAAGATCAGGTTCACTTCATTATCCTCCCTCTGCTGCTCTGGACTATGTTGTTAGGGGTAATATTAAATGGTATGCAGATTAAACACAATCTTTGAGAGACTGTAGAAGATTTAAAGCAATTTTTAGGAGATATAGACAGATTAAACACACTATGTAGAAGACTGTGGCAGAATAAAAGTAATCTTGTGAAAGATTGTGCCCAAACAAATCTTACAAGGCTATGTAGCAGTTTATTATGACATGATGTATGGCTACATTGAAATTAATGCAGCCTGCATCATGCTTCTAATGTAAACACCAACCAGCCTTTCTTCATGTAAATTTGGTGTTTGTGTCTAAAGGGAAAGGTGACCACCTAATAAACGTAATCAGTACGACTGCAAAGTGATTGCAATAAACAACATTAATTGAGCCATGCTGCATTTGTTTTTAATAGGTGTACTTAATGTATTTAATGAACTACTACACAGCTTTGTAATATGTATATTTCATATGTGTTCTGGCTCAATCTGTCACAAGATCCACAAGATTGCTTTTAATCTGCCACAATCTCCTCGATATTGCTTTCAATTTGCCCAAATCTCCTAAAAAAAATTATTTAAATCTGTTAGTCTCTCAGTCTCTTACAGAAGATAATGAAGTGAACTTAATTTTAGCACTGCTCTGTGCTATGCATTTCTCTTTAGTGGGAGGAGACTTTTTACTATATGACAGTGGTAGCGAACATATGGCATGCATGCCAGAAGTGGCACGCAGACCCCTCTTTTGTTCTCACGTGTGCTAATTGCCAAAAAATCAGAGTGAGACAGGTCAGGCTGCTTCCCACTGCAATCCAGAGCAATTCCCATACTGTAACAGCTGTCTGCAGGGAGAGAGAAGTCATGTGAACATCAGATTCTCTCTCTTTGCTTCTGCATATTTTAGCAAGGAAGGGGGAAGAGCAGCAACCAAAAGAAACAGGCATGATCTCTCTGCCCTCTTTCCCAGTGGCTGAGGAATGTCCTAAGTCTGTTTTATTGCTTTATTTACTGCTGTCTCTACCTGCATAGTTTAAGGGGACTGCCTTAAAATAATCTAATTCTGCTGCCATCCACTAGGTTCCTGGGGGAGAGGTAACCCCGATATTACCACACAAGCCAGGGGAAAGGGGATTTATTACCCAAAATAAATAGATTTTATGTGCTCACTTTGTTTACTGTTTTGGATCTCAAACTCTTCTCTGGTAATATAGGGGTTAATTGTCACTCTTTTGGATCTCAAACTCTCCTCGGGTAATATAGGGGTTAGTGGTCACTCTTGGATCTCAAACTCTTCTCTGGTAATATAGGGGTTAATGGTCACTCTTTTGGATCTCAAACTCTTCTCTTATAATATAGGGGTTAATGGTCACTCTTGGATCTCAAACTCTTCTCTGGTAATATAGGGGTTAATGGTCACTTTCTGGATCTCAAACTCTTCTCTGGTAATAGGGGTAAGGTCACTTTTGGATCTCAAACTCTTCTCTGGTAATATAGGGGTTAATGGTCACTCTTGGATCTCAAACTCTTCTCTGGTAATATAGGGGTTAATGGTCACTCTTTTGAATCTCAAACTCTTCTCGGGTAATATAGGGGTTAGTGGTCACTCTTGGATCTCAAACTCTTCTCTGGTAAAATAGGGGTTAATGGTCCCTCTTGGATCTCAAACTCTTCTCTGGTAATAAAGGGGTTAATGGTCACTCTTTTGGATCTCAAACTCTTCTCTGGTAATATAGGGGTTAATGGTCACTCTTGGATCTCAAACACTTCTCTGGTAGTATAGGGGTTAATGGTCACTCTTTTGGATCTCAAACTCTTCTCTGGTAATATAGGGGTTAATGGTCACTCTTTTGGATCTCAAACTCTTGTCTGGTAATATAGGGGTTAATGGTCCCTCTTGGATCTCAAACACTTCTCTGGTAATATAGGGGTTAATGGTCACTCTTTTGGATCACAAACTCTTCTCTGGAAATATAGGGGTTAATGGTCACTCTTTTGGATCTCAAACTCTTCTCTGGTAATATAGGAGTTAATGGTCACTCTTTTGGATCTTAAAATCTTCTCTGGTAATGTAGGAGTTAATGATCACTATTTTGGATCTTAAAGGACAACTCCACCCTCATATGAACATCTTTTAGAAAGAATGGACTCTTTAAAATATGTTGATATATTATAGTTTGTCCTATTAATTCATTACTGTATGCCTGCTATGCTTCTGGAGGCCTTATGGAAACTGAGCAATATAGAAACCTGTACTGAGCCTGTACTGAGCCTGGGCATGCTCAGAATAGGCAGCTAGCGGATTAACATTCAGTCATTGGCTGTGATGTCAACTGTCAAATCCATAACTGACAGTTGATAACTGAAAGAACCAGGATTTCAGGTTAGACTTATATATTTCAGATTTTAAACTATTACCATTTATGCTTTTGGAGGATGATTTACCTGTATGTAAGTTTTCATTTTTGGGCTGGACTTGCCCTTTAAACTCATGGGTGGTAATATAGGGGTTAATGGTCATTCTTTTGGATCTTAAACTCTTCTCTGGTAATGTTGGAATTAATGATCGCTATTTTGGATCTTAAACTCATGTCTGGCAATATAGGGGATAATAGATACTGTTTTGGATCTCAAGCTCCTTTGTGATAATATAGGGGTTAATGGTCACTGTTTTGGATCTCAAACTCCTGGGAGGTAATGTAAATAATTGCTCACAAGATGTATAAGTTGTTTTTTAAACTAAAACCTCCGTATTGGTAGCCAACAAGGGGTTAACCCGCTGGCTGCATGGGGGGAAGCCGCGAACATTCAGGAATGAGGTAATCTCACCCAAACCTGCTGGGCCCGGCATCCTCCCTCATTGGTGGTGGGCAGGACTGGGTGGGGGCGTGGCTAAAAGGAGGGGAAGCTCAACCAGCAGCCAGGCACACCCTGGGGAAAGGCTGTGAGGCAGAAGATCTTCCTTGGATCTTCGGAGGGCGGAGCAATATGGAGGCATCGGCTATTGAGGCGTCGCTGATAGGAGCAGCCCCTGAACTTCTTAAAAATGTATGGCTGTCCTGTCCATTGTTTCCCCCCACCAACGCTCTCTGACACTGTTACAGCTATGGAAGACAGCCCTTCAGAAGAAGCAGCCTCCTATTCCCATATCAGAAAAAAAAGAAAGACAAAAGAAAGGCCACTACCAGCCAACAAAAAAGGTAATACTGTCACTGGTAATACTAGAAAAGGTGGTAGCTTGGGCAGGGAGGAGGAGGAGGCTGGCACCTCAGCTGCAACATTGTGGCCCTCCATGTCCCCAGTTAGGGCAACTAAAGAAAAGCCCAGTTGTTACAGGTGCAGAGACTTACAGTTCTGCAACAGTTGGGGCAAGCACAAGTGGAATTCAGCAGCCAGTGTTCAACCCCCTGGGACTGCCACTGCACGAATGCCGAGGACAATCTGCTCAGTCCATAGGTAATTTCTTTGATTCAATACCTGGTTTAAAAGACTGTTTATTAAAACATGTTGGGGATCTTCTCCTGGTGTGGCGGTCACGCAACAAAACACCAGGAGTACATGAGGCTGCCCATAAAGATGTCATTACATGTGAGAAAACTCCCCTAGGTTTACACTTGTCCAAGCAAATCAGGGAGAAGATCTGTAGGGGTGATTATATAGATATAATCACTGCTGCCAGCAGCAAAAGATTTTGCAAAAATTAAAAGCAAGGGGATGGGGAGGTAGAAAGGCGCAGACCTATTGCCAGGACTTTCACAACTGGTTGCAGTCATGCATATACTCGAATATTCTAACATCCCATCACCCATCTTAGGCCCAGGTCTTTTTAAACATGTCAATAATATACTAGAAGCCTATCGAAGCTACGGCGGATTAGGCTGGTTTATATATGATGATAGATACAGGCAGAAAATGTCAGTGCATAAATCCATGACCTGGGGCACTAAGGATGTGGATTTATGGTTTGGGATGATAGCGCCACGTCCGCAAACGACTGCTGCCACTATCCAAACAGAAGTGCTACCACTAGCATAAATATAATACATGTTGGGCATACAATGAAAATTCATACAAATGGCAAGCGAATTGCCGTTTTAAACAAGAATGCTCATTCTTTAACGGGCAGCATCCGGCATTTCGTTGCCTCAAAAGAAGCTCTGGCCAAGGGATCAAAGGAAACAAGGAACAACAGCTTAAAAGCGATAACACGGTGAAGCTACCCGCTCTAATGCCCTTTTAAAGCGCTATCCAAACAAGGAGAAAGCGTGGTATTGGAGAGCGGGTTTAGATGGGGTTTCTGGATAACTTCTATTCCTGGCCCAGCAAACTTAGAAGTCCCACAAAACCTTAAATCTATCGCGGGTAAGGAGTCTATGCATTGGAAAAGATTAACAAGGAACTCATTTTGATAGAATAAAGGGGCCTTTTGAATTCCCCCTGGCAGATTTTAGGATTTCCCCATAGGCCTTGTACATAAAAAGGAACCAAATTCTATAGCTATTCACCACCTCCCTTTTCAAAGGGCATGTCAGTTAATGATGATTTCGCCTGAGTTGTGTTCAGTGAGCTATGCGTCCTTCGATAAAGTATAGAACTAGTGAGATGCTGTGGACAAGGGTCTCTATTAGCAAAAAGCGATATACAATCGGTTTTTGGGCTCCTTCCTATACACGCAATGTTTATAATCTATTAGGTTTTCATTTCAATAACGCCTTCTTTTACGACAAATGCTGCCTGTGGGCTGTAGCCTATCCTGCTTTATTTTGAACTTTTTGCTACTTCATAGAATGGACAGTTAAGTTAATTTCAGGCTTTGATTTTATTAACATTATTTAGATGATTTTATTTGTGGGCCCAGCGGATTCAAAAACTTGCCAGACTCTATTAAAACCTTTGTCTATTTATCAGACCAATTTGGAAAGAACAATTCAACCGGGCACTTGCATTCAGTTTTTAGGCATTATAATAGACACAGAAAAAATGGAATTTAGGTTACCCCCTGATAAGCTTGCCAAACTTAAACAACTAATTGATGCCACATTAAGGGTGAATAAAGTCCAGCTTAAGCACTTACAATCCCTTTTAGGACATCTCAATTTTGCCACATGCATCATTCCGATCGGGAGGGCCTTTAATAAAAGACTCATAGCATTGAGTGCAGGAGTAATCAATCCCACGTGGCACATCAGAATCAGCAGGGAGGCAAAGGAAGATCTCCTCATTTGAAAAAGTTTTTTACAACATTACAATGGTCACTCCTGCATACAGCACGAGTTCATAGACAGTGACACATATCACTTATTTACTGATGCAGCGGCCAGTGTGGGTTGTGCAGTCTACTTCCAAGGCAAATGGCTAGCAGTAGCATGGCCTGAGAGACTAGCATCTTCCCCGTTAATTCGGAAACTAGTTTTACTGGAGCTACTGCCTGTTTTAATACTGCTGGAAGTCTGGGGCCCACCTATTAAAAAAACATAGAATCATCTACACAGTGATAATTTAGGGGTAGTCAATGCCATAAATAATTTAGCCGCCAAATCTCCCCCAGTAATCACTGTGTTAAGGCAGATAGTGCTTAAAGCTTTACACATGTGGATCAAGGCAAAATATATACCTGGCCATCAGAACACTATAGCTGACAAATTATCCAGCTTTCAGTTCAACTATTTCAGGAAGCTAGCCCCAGATGCAGAGGCCATCGGACACTCCTGCCCAGACCATATTTGGGACAACATTTACCCACACTGCTAAAGCTCACCAGCTTTGGCTAAAAGGACGTGGGATTCCACTTATCCAGCTGGATTGCCTGGAATGCATTTAAGAACAGGACCATAAAACGTTTCAGATAAGGACTTGCTAGCGATATATTTATCACAGTTATACCAATCTCATCAATCCTTAGCGTAGCCAAGAAAAGCTAGCTGGCATTTCTCTTTTTCTTGAAATTTCTGGGCAAACCAGACATCACAAAAGTAAGTCTAATCAGGCATAATAAAGGGCTGGGGTCGTCAAACCCAAACAAAAGATACTAGAAGCCAGTTACTTTCAGTATTTTAAGGAACATGATAGCAGCACTACCCCATATATATTATTCAGATTATGAGACAAAAATGTTTACCCTTTATTTGTTTTGGCTTTTGAATAGCAGATCTAGTTTCAGAATCCAAAACAAGCCAGGTGGCTTGCAGACAGAGGGCATTTCACTATTGAAGGATAAACTGAGATCTTATTACGTAGATCCAAAACTGACACAGCGCGAGGGGGACACTCCTTTGGCTTGGTGTATTTTCCGATACCAGCCTATGCCCAGTCAAAGCCTACAGAGTAAAAAACGCTCAAACAAGCGAACTCTGGTTCATTTTAGTCATAATGATGGCTCCCCATTATCCAAATTTCTGAGTAAAGTTGTATCGGCCCTCGGCCTGTCAACCAAACATTATAAATTTCATTCATTCAGAATTGGAGCAGCAACTCAAGCTTCCCTACTAGGCTTAGACTCTCAGTTCATTTGCTCCTTAGGTAGATGGTCCTCAAACAGGTACAAAATATAGTTCCGTCCAAGCCTGTGACAATGTTTAATCTTTTTCAGGGAGGAGGCAGTTCGCCATTTGGATTATCGGCCACTCTCAATATTTGGGCTAAGAAGAGGCAGAGAGGAGAATATATGGTGTCAATTTAGGATTCCCCCAGGCATCTGTTAGAATACGCTGGTTAGGTTTAAGAGGAGCAAGGTGGCATGACATAATGCCAATGCTAGCATCCCTGTTAACTAAATGGGGCGCGCCAGATGCTTTGATTATCCATCTATGGGGTAATGAACTCAGTAAGATTAAATCCATGGAGCTAATCAGGATATTGTAGAGACTTAGTAAACTTCCAATTTATGCACCCTAACCTGATTATAATATGGTCAGAAATAATTCCCCGTTTGATTTGGTTTCAGAACAAAAATTTAAAGCCGTTGGAAAAGTGCAGAAAAAAGGTTAACTACTCAATTGAAAAGTTTGCAAAGTGTACAAATATTTTGACCTACAGACACCAAGAGTTGGAAATGCCAGGAAAGGGCCTATTCCGCCAGGGTGGCAAACCACTATCAGAAATAGGAAACGATATATTCGTTTGCATTTACAAAACCAGGTTTGAGAAGGCAATTGCCTTGTGGAGAATGGCCAATTAGTAGTTTATAGGCAAATTCTAATTGGCGTGGAGGCTTGCGGCTCCCTATTCAGTATTTGTATAGTTTAGCAATTTCCTAAAGTTATAATAATACAGATGTTATAAGGCTTCCCTTGAGCGTGTGCTGAAGGTTTGGCTGTAAGAGAACTTAAGTTAGACAAGCTGCTTAATAAAAGCTTGCTGCGGCCTTACTCCACATCCAACCTCTTTTTTTGTATTGTTAGAATGTTTCCGGTGTACCCCCCATGGTAGCCAACAAGGGGTTAACCCGCTGGCCGCATGGGGGGAAGCCGCGAACATTCAGGAGTGAGGTAGTCTCACCCAAACATGCTGGGCCCGGCATTCCCCCTCATTGGTGGTGGGCGGGGACTGGGTGGGGGATGGTTAAAGGAGAGGAAGCTCAACCAGCAGCCAGGCACACCCTGGGGAAAGGCTGTGAGGCAGATCCAGTGCGTGCCTCTTCCTTGGCCCTCCCTCCCACCCTGTGATAAGGTACATTAAAAATTTATATAAAAAAAAAAAAAAAAAAAATTTGTACTATTGTCGCAGCAAGGGAATATCTGTTGGAGGCTTTGCGGCTCCATATTCAGTTTTATTTGCTATAGTTTGGCAATTTCCTAAAGTTATAATAATACAGATGTTATAAGGCTTCCCTTGTGCGTGTGCTGAGGGTTTGGCAAAACAAAAATATTTGATTTGTAAGAGAATTTAAGTTAGACAAGCTGCTTAATAAAAGCTTGCTGCGGCCTTACTCCACATCCAACCTCTTGGTGTCTGCGTAATTATTATGTGTGGTGTTTTGTATTGTAAGAATGTTTCCGGTGTACCCCCCATGGGTTTCAGTTTGGGCACTTGGCCTCTAAAAGGTTCGCCATCACTGCTATATGACTGGAAAAGTGATGCAATGTACTATTTACAAATAAAAGGAAAAAAGGGAAATAAAAACTTTAACGTTAGGCGACACAAGTGAGTAAAAAAACAGTCGATGTGTCCTTTAAGTCTTTCTGTCCTACTTTAAAAAAGAAAAAAAGTTTTATGTTTAGTAGCTTTATATCTGTAAAGGGTGGAAACTGGTGTTGCACATTATAGAGAAACTAGGTTGACAAACAATTCTAATTTAAAAAATTAGAAACTTGAGAAAACTGGCAGATTTAAATAGGAAAATGATATCTGATCATTTTCATAATAAATCAATATACATGTCCCATGTAACAAAGTAGCATGTTTTCTACAGAATTATTCTCAGTATTTCCAAAAAGGTTTGTTGACCATCCAGATAATAACAACAAATCTCAGATAAAATTAGCTGCAATAGAGAGAATTAACAGCTTAGCATTGTTATCCATTGCTGAAAGTCTCTATTTTGTTGACGTAACCCGAATTTCTCTTAGGGCTAGGCCATACTGATGCTCTTTTTTTAATCACAATCCGATTGCGCTTTCGAAATCACATACTAGTGTGGTCCAGTGGATGTGGCCACACTAGTGCGCTGCAGTGTGTGATCCGCTAATCAGAGTGCAAGCCATCAGAATTTTTTGCGAATCATCTGGCGAGCGCAAGCTCACAGAAATGTGCGCTCAACCACAGTGCAGTGTGGCCTCAGCTTAATACTCCAGTTTTCAAAGTGAATGGATAAACCACATAGCAGATAACTACTGATATCAGGCAGGAATAGAGAAAACTCAAACAAATGATTGAAAAGCTACCGTACATATTTTTTACTCTTAATATTTGATGATCAAAGCAAAAGCGACACTCTTGCACTGAGAGACACATTGCTTAATAATTTGTTATTTTTAGATTTCCTAGTAATATCATTGCTATAAATTATTGAGCAGTTAGCTGAAATAATATTTACAGTGGCATATTCTGTAGTAGAAGAGGAGCAGGTGCTATCAAGGAGGCTTGAAATACTATGCACAGTTTAGTGAACACCATCTGAATGTATAATCCCCCCAATTAATTGGCCATTGGAATCAATTTCAATACATTTGAATACATTATTATTTTTACATTGCACTATTCATTTCCAAAGTGATTTTTTTTTTTTTAACCAAAGAAGCATTATTTTCAGGGATGGCAGGGCACACTGATAGCTTCGCATTATATTAATAAGAGCCTAAAGCTTAACATTAGACTGAGACATCAAGGAGAACAGAAACTTGTGTTCTAAAATCCTAATTAGGTGATCCTAAGGTAAAGAGCAAGAGACAAACTTTATTATCTTTACCATTCTTATGACGGAATGAACTCAGAGACATCGGTACAAGTGATGGAGTAATAAGGAAAGTTTTTCTTTTAAATATGAATCTAGCACGTTCTGCTATATCAATAATCAATCTTATCTATGAAAGCAGATACTTGTATGTTATCCTGCACAGCAGAAAACTCCTCCCTCATTTATGGACAGTTATGAAGTGAATATAGGGTCGTGCAGCGTGTCCTCTTTAAATGAGCTGGATCTCTGTCTTCAACAATAAGAAGTATGTCCAGACTTTATTTAGGTAAAGGCTCATTAGCTGTTGTTCTGCAGCTATATGCTTATAATGCTTCCTGCTTTATAATTTATCTTTCTAGGGAAAAAACTTTATCTTAAAGGGCATGTCCACCCTAAAATAATTTTTGGATATAAGATTCCATGCCTGCCCAGCCCCAACCGCTCTATTTATTGTTAGAAAGCCCCCCAAACTCTACTTACCTCCCCTCTTTCCTCCGCCGCGCTCCCGGCCCTCTGCCCTGAGAAAATGCAGCAGAGGGCGGGACCGGCAGCCGCGTCTGTGATTGGCTGAGCGGCAGCAATCACGGACACGGCTGCTGGCAGCTCACTTCGGTGGAGGAAAGAGGAGAGGTAAGTAAAGTTTGGGAGCTTTCTAAATATATAAATAGAGCGGTTGGGGCTGGGCAGGCATGGGGAATCTTATATATTAAGGCTTTTAAGCTAGGGGAGGGAATCGGGAGAGGAGGGAGAGGGAGGGGGAGAAGGGCTGCAGTACGCATGCCAAACTTCTCCGGAGCCAGGTAGGAGGCAGAGTCCTATATGGACTCTGCTATCCTCCTGGTGGAGTTTTTGGACTTTGGGGGGGACTACAGGAGAACCTTTATGAAGCTGGGATGTGAGGTAAGGATTACACTACACACATAATGGGGCCAGTAGTTGGGGGGATTATAGTTTTGGGGGTGGACATGCCCTTTAAAGGGTATCTCCTTCCCAAAATATAAAATTGTGTAGGGGAACTCCCTCCAATCATAAAGTGCAAAAAACAGCCTTACCCACCTTCATTCCCCCGGCCTCTGCCTCTACTGCTATTGAACGGAGTAAACAATAGGGCCAAACCAGCAGCCACGTCTGTGATTGGCTGAGAGTTAGACAATCACAGAAGCCGCTGACGGTTATTGAGAAAGCTGAGGGAACGAAGTAGGTAAATCTGTTTCTCTGCACTTTTCTAATGTTATAACCATAGGTTTTAGGGTAGGGGGTAACCTACACTACAGAAAAGATTATTTTAATTTACTGCAGAGTCGAGGGATCCAGGGGGGGGGGGGGGAGAGCTCCCTGTGTGTATGCCAGAGTCCTCCAGGAGGAGCAGGAAGGGGAGAAACTGGATGGCACACAGAGAGGCTCCTACTTTTCAGTTTCCAGGACTTCCGCACTGCAGGACAACCAATAGGAGCAGAGGAGATATTTAAAGGTGAACTAACCCAACAAAATCAAAGCTTGTGTTAGAAAGTACTTGCCTCAAAATCCTTCTCAACAATGAAGATCCCACTCAGGAGCCTTTCCTTTTCCTGTATTAACTCATTTCAATTCTGTTTGTTCCCCAAAGCTGAAGCTGACATTTTCCCTTGCCTGACAGTACTTTTACTTCCTTACATTTCCTGCACGTGTGATTTCCACTCCCACCTCTTAACCCCTATGATGTAAGAAGATATTAAATCATCAATATTCAAATTTCATAAGCGTAGGGTGTGTAGAAAGATTCACAGATTAACACTTTCCTAGTAGCAGTGTTGTATTGTGATGTATATAGGTCTGGGTATCCAGATCTGAAACAATATATGTCTCACCTACGGTTTCCACCAAATCCGAGCATAAACATACTGTATATTGCAGGTGAAACATACAAAGACACAGGTCTAAGGTTCCACCTTTGCATTATGTCCTTACATGTATGAAATCTACAAGACAAATGGCTGGTTATAATTCTATAAGAAGCATGATGCAGGCTACATTGATTCAGTGTAGCCATACAGCATGCATTTAAAGCAATGGTACTTGGCACAGCAGTATGTTATATTTCATACGTGTTCGAGTCTTAAAGTCAAAGGTGGCCACCCTACACAGCGTCTGTAGCTGTGAATAGTGCAGGTTTATTGCAAAACATGTTGCTACTTGTTTCGGACCTACAGTACTTGTCAGGTTGAGGATGAGTGGGTCTGAAAACAACGCATGTTTTGGAATAAATCTGACTATTCACAGCTACAGACCCGTGTCTTTACACAACTTCCAACCTGAGTTGCCAGTTCAATTGGTTTAGTAGGGACAAATTAATACATGTTATTAGCAGGGCTGCACTTGCAATTAATTCCAACTCAGTCATGCTTTGTGGTTTTTTATTGGGTGTCCATACATGTTTCACTAATCTGGCAACCCTGCCAACATTCCCTTTTAAATTGCATTGCACAGAATAAACACATAAAAACACAGTCTTGCAGAAATGCTCACAAATATAAAGGGTTTAACAAGTTGCTTCCTAAATACATATGAAAGGGTTAACACCTTTCCCCACTCTGAGCAGGAAAATCTGCTAATAATATTCAATGCTATACTCTGATGATTGGCTGGGAGACACTGGCAGGGGGGACTCTGAGTTCAACTGTACATGAAGCTTAGCATAAGGGGAGTGGGAAACAAACACAAACAACAGAGGTAATCCTGCACACACCTATGTGGATTAGGTAAGAGTTCGTGCTGAGTGCAATGGCAGACCCTGGTTGCAGGTCGTGAATCAGCAAAGGAATAAACACCATGCACATCAGTCTTAAATGTCTGTGTATTATTTATTGTTGCATACACAGAGTACACCAAAGTGTAACGTTTCGGTACGTGAGCTGTACCTTCTTCAGACAATCGATTGATTGTCTGAAGAAGGTACAGCTCACGTACCGAAACGTTACACTTTGGTGTACTCTGTGTATGCAACAATAAATAATACACAGACATTTAAGACTGATGTGCATGGTGTTTATTCCTTGCGGAACAAACACAGGTACCTAGTTGGCATGTGGCAGAAGGAGTTTTTGGGTCCTGGACTACAAGGAAGAGGCAACACTAGAAGCCAGCCGTGACATCATAGATTGCCAGTGTTAAGGGTTTTTATTCTATAGTTAATTGGGTTATACAATAATTTATAATGTAGAATTTAGTCTATATTAGAGTTGCAATAGTAAGCTAATAATTAATAGCAAGCAGGTCATTCTGACTTTTAAATTACAGTTATGTGACATCTGTAAACTGTATTATGGGACATATGCAAGCCATACAAGATGATAAGGCCACCGTCAGAAGTGATAACTGTCATAAAGGTGATTAAATAATAAGATAATAAAGGACACAAATAAGGGTTGGAAGGTTCACCAAAGTCCAATATTAATTGATGAATAAGGGAACAAGGTTTTAACTCTCATGATCTGGAGCTAAATTCTAACCATTGATTGGGTAATGTATCACCTGACTAAAATATGTAACTAATTAATATGACATATGCTAGCAATTACAAATGGTTAATAAAATCTACAATGTGACAATAAAGAGAGCAGTTTCTACCTCAAGAGGTTTAGTGTGGTGTAGTCTGTTTCTTCTCAGTACCTCTTACGTGATCTTTCCATCCTAACAATTAATGTCTGGTTAATGGTATATTTCTTACCTCTTCACCAGTATCCTGAAATTTTTATAAATGATTTCTACTAAGAGGCTGAATTCAAGGTGAGAGACAAATGGTTTTTACTAAATGACATTCTGTGGAGGTGCCTTTGTATTTGGGTTTAGTTCTCTTTAAAAGATTTTTTTACACTACAGCAGTGGGGCAATTTTAGTTTTGGGGGTGGACATGCCCTTTAATGCCAAATTACTTTTCATTATTGTTATAGCCATCCAACTGCTAGTTGTGGCAGATTCTCCTCAATGTACTTTATAAAATCTTTTCAAGTGTCCCTCAAACATGCATAGTAAGAGTCTTCGTGTTATCTGTAATTCAGGTGACATTTCTTTCTCCCTAATTTGCCCCAAATTGCCACATACTGGACTGCCATTATAGTGAGGAAGTGGTGTCTTTGTCCACGAAACATGTTGGGAGGAGTCTATATGGTTCCCATTTTGTTTGCACTGTATCCAAAAGTTTTAAATCTGATAGAATTTTTTTTTACTTTCTAATCTACTTTAACTACAACCGAAACATGTTGTGTGAAGTGTAAAATAACCAGAGTTATCACAGCATAGCTGTGTAATGAATGGGTTCGCCCCATCTACCTGTGGATTAGAAGGAAATGTGGTAACAGATTTAGTCACATTTTTCTATGAGAACCGTGGTTTAGGTCTTCGTCCTGGGTATTGGGATGTGTGGTTGGAGTATAATTCTCATTTAAAGGGAAAAGTTTACCTTTGTTTGACTGGGGATTTAAAGCTGAACTGCTATGTTTATGCATTACATCTCTGTACATTTCTCCATTAGGTATTTATCAATAAGCAAAAGGAACAAAATAAATAATTTCAACAAATGTCTCATATGTTAACAAATACATAATAAAGTAAATGTTTACTCTTTCAATGGATTCAGTGTACAATATTCTTTTGGGAAACAACCTTACTTGTTTAAATGGACATGGTTCTTTTTCAGCTGAATGATTTTGCTATTGACATACCATGAAATTACATGTGTGCTCTGAGCTCTGGAATTATACAGTATTACCATGTACATTGCTTCAAAGGTTCCGGACATCTGATAGGGGTTTATGTTACTAGTAAAAAAAAAAAAAAGTGCAGTAGACAAGCAAAATTAAAAGCATATCTTATATATTATGTGCACCATCATTATGAAAAGAAAATATTGGGTATCTAGTAGTCATATCCATTAGATATTCAATTAGAAGTGCACAACTGCAATTTCTCCTAAATACAATGGTCCATGCAAGTAACAGTTTCACAGTAAATTCCTCATATTAATAACAAACTAGGTAACTAGTTTATACATACTGCAGGGATTGGGTGTTGCCGTATCATAGAGATATAGCCTTTACTACTGTGCTACCATGATAACACAGGCCTCCTTAGGCTGATTTTTGTCCCGATCGAGCACTCGCTACTAGGTGTCGGGACAAATGTCTGTTGGTTGCTGACAGTACTCCGACAGTACGCACGACAGATCATGCGGCCCCATAGGGTAATTTACCAATGGGCCCAATCGCCCGTTCGTCCAAACCAGACAAAGAGGTGGCCAAGCTCGGTTGCAGCCGCCTCACCACACACCATCAGATATTTACGGCCGACCGATCGATACATGTCACTATTGTCGGGGGGCCAGGATATATCTGATGGTGTGTACCCAGCCATAAGACAGACTGTTAATAATAGATGTATTTTGTAAGCTGCTGATTAAGAAGCAATACAAATGGAAATTCTGTACTTTAGGTTGGTGTACTGTAGGTATTTATTGCCATGTATGGTAGTCCACATAGCCTTACATATTGAAACTTTTGTGGAGTCCGGCATGGTTGCCAAAGAAATTCTTTGTACTTCCCATTAGGGCTGAGATTGCAAGGAAGACTGTTCATAAGATTTCTATTTCTGTCTACAACTGCAATTAAACATACTGTACCAGATGGGAGTCAAAAAAAATATTTTGACAGTGAAGATTAATGATTCTGATAGTGTGCCTGGAGCTTACCATCTTTCTGTTTTTGACAGCCCGCCCTCCACAGTCAATGCATATGTAAATTATCACTAAATGCTAAGTGACCAATGGGAACCTTCCTGTATAACAATCTACCAAGACTGAAAATTTGCCAAGCTCTGGGGGACATAAGGTATAGGAGACCCCTCAAATCCCCATGACCAGTACATTATGGGATCAATAAAACATGCAAGAACTGTTGAATTGCAGTTTCTCTAGGTGAACCTTTGCTCTGTTACCATTAAATAAAAAATAAAAAAATCAAATAGTTTGTCAAAAATAAAATGTAAGGGACTAACCTACAAAACATACTGGATGGTGTAAACAAACAAACAAAAACTTAAATTCCAAGATATCAAAGCTAATGTCTTTGCCTATATTAATAATGACAGTAATTTATATTTATAATGTTTTGCATAGCAACTGTTTCTAAGAAATTTGCATCTTTAGTTGATTCTCCATAATTTCAACCAAACCCTCCCCAGAAACGAGTTTTAAACAAAAGACAAATGCAAGTTGCTTTTAGCTATCACGCTGAACTAATTTTAAAACAATGTACAGTATATCAGTATCACTTGATGAAGTTCACTACTAATGAAAAATTGGACATATACACAACTTGGTAGAAATATCAGTGTAAGTTCCACTTTCCAAAAGAGATTATGGGGATGAGGCTGGCAATTTTAGACCTAACATAAGGTAGCCATTGTCAACTTTTTTTAATGTATTAAAAATTGCATTTTAATTGTATTGTTAATAGACAAAAAATAGAAACCTAATGGACAAGAACCTCATGCTTTTTCTATGACAACATCAGTTATACAGTAATTATGGTAAGCACGTGCAAGATATACAGTGTTATAATCCACTATAATGTAAAAAAAGTGCCCATTTTGCTAAATGGTAACCTGATAAAAGGACCTACAGTATTTAGAGTAAAGGTAGATAAAAAAAGCAATTTGATGCCCCCATTTCCTCCGTCTTTAGGAATACTGCATGGAGACTTGGTGGCAAGAGCTATTGCTGCTGGGGAGGGTTATATATGAAAGTCTTATGCAGCCAATACCTTTACAGATACCCCATACTCTATATTTAGATATTGCTGCTGATTCAGTTGCTATACATTTCATTACCAGTTTACTGAGCATTCAAGAACTGGAAGGAAATTGATCCTGGCTGCTTTCAGGCTGGGTACACACGAGTGAATCTTTTGTCCCGGCTGACCGCTCGCCTGTGGCGAATGGTCGGTCGGTTGCATTGAAAATTGTCATGGACAACAGTTTGCCGTGACTGAACGATTCGCTGTGATTTACCACCACGTCTGATTGCCCGATCTGGATGTCAGATATCAGTAGCTGGCAATTTTTCAGCCCGACCTACCAATGTACAAAAAAATTGCCTTGTGGGTATCCAGCCTTAAAGGGCATCTCCACCTTCTCAATTTTTTTTGATATACTGTAGTGTATCCCTTCCCACCCCCAACCGCTGTATTACCTTGCTAAAAAAAGAATCCAAACAGTACTACAGCCCCTCGATCCAGCGTTGATCTTATCCGGCTCCCTGCCTGCCGAACTGAACCAGGGTGTCTGGACGGCAGTCGCAGATGTGATTGGCTGAGAGGCAGCCAATCTCAGACGTGGCTGCCATGAATGAGAAGTGCCATGTGAATAAAGGGCTGTAAGTACTGTTTGGATTCTTTTTTTAGCAAGGTAATACAGCAGTTGGGGTTGGATCACTGCATGGATACACTACAGTATATCAAAGTGATTTCATATTAGGTGAGGTGCAGCCATGGGGGGACAGGAGCAGAGACCTTTGGACAGAAGACAGAACTACTCTTCAGTTTCCTGGACTTTGGACATGGACTGCAGGAGAACCATAAGGAGCAGGATGCAAGGTAAGGATTTTTTTACATTATACAGTGGGGCCAGCAGTGGGTAAATTTCAGTTGGAGTATGACATGCCATTTAAGGGGAGCCTGTGTTATTTTCTACTTGTCAACCAACAATAGAAACTGAAATAAAATGTCCACACTACTACTGTATGGCCATAAATATTTCGTAAACTATTTAATAATGTGCACAAACAGGTCAAAAAGATTAATATATTATATATATATATATTAAATCTAATTATATATAAGGCATGCTGTGCAAGAAGGGTCAGGTCCCATATTTATGGGGGGTGGATCTAGACCAGCAACTGAAAGATATGAAAGAACACCAGTAATTAAGGTGAAACCAGGGTAAAAACCTAGCAGTTTAGGTCCTCACCATGGGTATTTTATTGTCAAGGTATGCCTGACACTAAAAACCTTTAAATATTACATATTTTATATCAGCAAACCTTCTTACAATAATTTTACTAATAAAGTATGCCCCAGAGCAGGATTATCCACACACACCCTGCGCACCTGCCTAGGGTGCAGCTTCAGTATTAAACTCATACAATAAAGCATAAAAAACAAGAGGGCCCGAAATAACACAAATAACTACTGGTGATCGTAATCCATTTTGCCCTTCCCCCCAAAAAATTAAGAAAGAATAAAATATAATTTAATTTTTTATAAAAAATTTTGGGGGTGTATTGTTCAATGTGGTGCATTGTCAATATAAAAAACATTGGAAATAGTTAAAGGGAACTGTGGTCTCCAAACAAGTTGATTTTAAATGAAAGACCAGGTTCCTACCTTTAAAACGAGCCATCAGCTACCTCTCTACAGGCTGCATAGACCAAAATATGAAGAAATAACTGATCAGAAAGTTAAGGGTGGGAGGTTCTGAATCTGCGGTCACAATACTACTTCCTCCTTCTAATCTGTGTTTGGCACATGCTCAGTGCAGAAGAAACCAGGAAGAGATTGAGTTACAGTGACTGAAGCAGGTGTCGGAGGGGCCACAGGGGGTTTCAAGGGGACTACAAAGGTAGGGGCCATGGGTGCCAACATGGAGGAGGAGACACAGGGAAGAGACTGTCAAATAGTTTCAGAGTAGGAAGGGCGGGGATCTGATGCTTGCTACCATGTCACACATAAAAATGTAAATATCTTCAAAACTATGTAAGAAAAATAATGAAAGTAAATAGCAAAAATACTCAGGAAAGCAATTCCTATCAATTTTTGCAGTTATTTTTGGACTACAGTTACCCTTTAATCTTTTCTTTTCATTTTAATCAAAAATGTTCTGCATATTCTACAGGATTGTAGAAATAATCCCAAGAATGGGTGGTCTGCATGCCTTTTTAAAGGACATGTCCAGCATTAAAAAAATTTAAAATCTGGCAGAGCACCCCCCCCCAACCTTATTTTCACATTATTTAGAATTGCCAAGATGCCTCTAAAGGGACTTCCTGACCCAGTCCCTCTCTGCGTGGGTGCCCCCCTTGCTTGTTTTGAGCAATAAAAAAAAAGAGCAGTAAGGCTCTGCGCTGAAAGCTGCTCTACTTCCTAGTCACGATTGGGCGTTGTCTCGTTGAGCCTTGAATGACAGTCGCGACCAGAAAGAAACACGGCAGAGCAGTGGGGACCAGATAAACTGCAGGATAACAAGCAGCTTTCAAATCTTATCAGGGACTTCCATATTGGTGTGAAGACATTTTTATAAAATATGTACATAGAGAAAGTGAATAGTGGAGTCAGGGAGTGTGTCCAATTGGTGCAACATGCTCACAAGGCTTTTTGAAGACTGTGTGGGCTGTCAGTACTGGCAACAATATGGAAGTTCTTCTTTCTGATACCTACTTCCTACTTCTGGGAGAAACACTTTCACATTAGAATTAAAAAAAGGTAAGTTTTCTTTAAACCCAACTGCATCTTGCTGCATTTGATCTTTCTTCTCTCCATGCAGATTTTAGGTTTCTTTAATATTGGCAAGTTGCCCACATCCCAAAGAAGGAAAGCTTACCCTTACCACTGTGCTAAATCACCATGATTGTTTTGTTGATATAATGTTCTTACTATGTAAAATGCTTCATGACCATTCACAAAGTGTCCCTGTGACTCCATTGCATGGTAGAGACAACATAATAATAAAATATTGTTTTCAAACATTAAAGGAGAATTAAAGCTAAAATATAAATGAGCCTGAATGTTTTCACTAATTCCTAACTAACGAATAGCTGCATTTCTCTCTTAGAAAATCAGTGGCATTTTGGAGAAATCATCCATAATTCAGTTGTTTTTTGTGTAATTTCCAGATTTCTGCAGGTTTTCTTCTACACGTTATGATTGGTTTTCTGACTGGTCAGTCTTTGTTAGTACTGAGGTCACAGAAAGCATAAAAAGAAATCAAGTTTTCTGTTTCTATTCTATAATTGTATTATTGTAGAAAACACTGAAAACACAGGAAACCAAGCATGTCTGGCAGCTTTTCAGAATGTGGCTGAATACCATCAAAAATTTGGAAAACATACATGTTTAATGGACATGTACTAGATTTGTAAGTTAATATTATAATGTATTGAAGCATAGCTATTGACCCTTCCTTACAGAAAAATTGCTTAGCATTAGCCTTTTTAAAACTGGATTGAATTAGAGACCCCTATAAAACATATGACAAGTTCTATTCAGTGCCTTTGCATGTATGTTCTTATTTGGATGGGTTTCCTCCAGGCACACCGGTTTCCCACACAATCATAAAGACTAACTGATAGGTTGTGTATGTCAAATAAATGTGCTTAGATTGATATGGAAAATGTTGGCACTATATAAATCCTATATACACATATAAAAACAACTATAAACTTTAAGGTGATATCACTGCAAATACATATGCTTTTTAAAAAAAGAGCAGTATATTTCCATCCCAATGACCTTAATCTGCCCATTCAGCATTTTGTCTGTGTATAAATAAATGCTACTGAAATACTGACTTTCTGTTTGCAGGACCCCTAGTGGTTGAACCAGCGCCTGGGTTGATTCAGTTGCTCAGTAGAGATCAGAGCATGTTTGACCCATTCAACAGCCAATCAGTAGAAATTACTGTTAGGAACATTCCAAGGATGTGGTGCATCCTGGAAGAAGAGGACCATTAGACACCTGAATCAGCCGCTCACTAATGTCAACAGCAGGAACAGCAAAGGGTATGAAATCACTGATTTTTCAAAACGGAGAGATATGTAGAAAACTAGGTATGCATAATATAACCAAACATTTTTAAAATATTGATACTTGCCACTGAACTTTCCCTTTCAGTCCATTTGATCCAATTGAAACAACAGATATACTGTAAATTGGTTTACATTACCTTAATATTAGACTTTAGTCTCTTTCAATAATCATGTGGACTATTCAAGGAGCAGCTGCAGGAAATTGTCTGTACATAAGCAGTTGTTTCTAATCCTTTGTTTTTTCACTACTAAACATGAAAAGAAAAAATTATTGTATTAACCAGTCGATGCTTAATAAACAATATTGGTTACAATCCAGTCTAAAATGAATGCTACAAGCCCTTAACTCACACAAGTAAAAGGTCTCAATTTAATCACCTTTATCTAACAGATCCATATTTTTTTTAAAGTGAGGGTTGGATCAAGAAAAGATTGGATCAGTAGGTAAGTAATTCCTTATGTTCCATATAAAAGCTGCTTACATTTTTCAATTGCTCATTGATTTATAAAATAATTAATAATTTCAACTTGGCAAAGTGACTAATACCTGCAATCGTCAAGTCAGGTTTATTTGGCTTTGTTGTACAGTTAAGGGTGAACACATACTCTAAATAGGGAGATGGACCATTAAGACTATTTGACTACAGTACATTAGTGATGACAGACTTGCAGACCCATGAGTAGTAAATAAATAACCCACATACCTCAGTTCATGATGATAACAAGCATGTTGTTAAGAAATCTACTTTAATAGAACAACCTTAAGGGATATAGTTGTTAACTAGTCATATCAGTTTTATGAATTAAAATAATCATGTTTAAGGTACCAGATTTTTATATCCATGGGTATTAAAAGAGCTTAGGAATGTGCTTAAGATGCTTGGATAGAAAATCTTATTATAGTCACATAGACCATTTTTGTACCACTTTACAAAAGAGAGTATGGGGATAAGGCTGGCAATTTTAGACCTAACATAAGGTAGCCATTGTCAACATTTTTTAATGTTTTGGATGTTGATTCCATGTTACACTCAACCCCCACAAATAAAAATAAATTAATATCATTGAGCATAATTGAACCCAAATAAGGAAGGATGTTTTAATATCTAATCAAATTGTTTGTGCAGCATCTCACAATTGTTATTGCAATAGACAAATATAGAACTTATCGGCCGATAATTACCCATCCACGGGCCGAATATCGTCCGAAATGGCCGTTTGTACACATAGTGTGTTGCGGGTCAGCACCCACGATTGCACGTGTACGAACCTTTAGAGTAAAGGTAGATGCAAAAGAGCATTTGCTGTCCCCATTTCCTCCATCTTTATAAATAACTGCATGGAGACTTGGTGACAAGAGCTATTGCTGCCAGGGAGCCAATACCTTTACAATTACTGCCCTGAACGCCATTTGCCATAAGCAAGTGGTCAGCCAGGATGATTCACTGATGGTCACATCTACAATTGTCACGGGCAAGTTGTCCGTGACATAGGCAACTGCATGATTGGTTGTGATTTACCACGTCTGATCGCCCGATCTGGACGTCAGATATTGGTCGCTGGCGATTTTCAGCCCGACCAATATGAAAATATCATCTGGTTTGCCCTAAAATTTCCTTGGGGGTATCCAGCCTTAAGGGGAGCCCGTGTCGTGTTCTACTTGTCGTGTCAACCACTAATAGAAAACTGAAAAGATCTGATATAAAAAAAATAAAATGTCCACACTACGTAGTGAGCTGCAGTAAAAAAGGAGCACATTAGAGCTTTTTAAATTATTATTTAGATACCTTACATGTTTAACCAATGTCCCCACACAACTGCATATGGAAGAAGAGGCTGAAATGTTATTAACCTTAAATATGTATATGTGACTGTACTGCCCAGAAACAGTCCAGTGGAAAGATTTACTGTTCCACAGAGAAGTGCTTTGCCATCAAGCAGAAGGTAATGCTATTATTGTGGCTGTGGGCCCTAATTTGTATTTACTAATTTAATGTGTAAATATTTAAACTGTGTAGTGTTTTATGTCTGGTTCATATGTGTGCAAAAGTTAATTTCTGTCAAAAAGTAGTCCTTAAAGGAACAGAATTTTTCCAGGCAAAAAAGATGTTAATTTATTTAGATGGACCCCCAAAGTAGAAAGGCGTTGCTTTTTATTATTATCCCATTATAACTAGCTGTGGTCAAGTATTGCTCTGAAGGCTATTTTTCTGAATAGTGTACTAAAGGGAATGTTCACCCTTAAAACCAAAAACTAGTCAATTCTAAGTTACCAGCCCCCATCCACAGCTGAAATATTTTGCACTTTATTTCTTGCATACTAACCGAATATTTAAGGATAATTATCCCCATTCTGGCGGAGTAATCTGTCCCCTCCCTCCATGTTGTCAATCAAGGCTCTGACTGCTGACATCACAACCAATGATTGACTGCTGTTTTACATCTATGTGGGCTTAAGTTCTATGAGTGCTTCAGGGTTCGGTACTGGGGCCGCTTCTGTTTAATCTGTTTATAAATGACTTAGAAGGGGGCATTGAGAGCAAGGTCTCTGTGTTTGCAACTCTGCAGAGCTTTGGAAACTTCAAATGATATGCAAGTGCTGCAAGCAGATCTAGATAGATTATCAAAAGGGCAGCGAATGGCAAGATGAGATTCATGTTGATAAATGTAAGGTGATGCGTTTGGGGTTTAATAATCCTGGTACCACCTATACAATAAATAATGCTGTGTTAAGTAAATCTCTAATAAAAATATTTGGGGTTCTGGTAAATAACTATGCGCATGATCAAGCATTTAAAAAGAGACACCACCAATAGCCAAGAACTGCTGCCTTGGCCATGTTGACTGAAAATTTCCATCAGCCACCATTGCCTCTGTGTACTTTATTACAGGAAGCCCGTAGAAATGTGTGGCCATCTGAATGATCTTCCATATAGCATTTAGTTAGATCAGATGTTAAGGTGAATGCATTTATGTAGCAGATGAAAACCAATACAAACATCCACCTCACTTTTCGATCTTGCTGGCCACAATCCGTGCTAATATGCAGGCATTTTCAGAATGCTTACAGCAGTTGAACTGTAAGGCTTACCTTGCGTGGTCTATTATTATTAGGTCCACATTTAGTAAATGATGCCATTTAGCCACCAAAGAGTATGCTGAAAAATGCTGCCATCTATCAGGTCAAATTGCGGAGAAGCAAGTGCCCAGCTTGTACAATATGAACTCATCTGAACTTATTTATTTATTCAATTTCACAGACATCATTTCAAAAAAATACACTTAGGGTCCTTTATTAAGCTATATAAATAATGGCAGTGCAGTCAATGAAAAAGTGCTGTATCAGTGCATGTTTTCATTTGCTGGGTCTCGGACACAGGGAATGAGACAGGACCAAATATAGAACAAATAATCCTGCACAGTATTTAAGTGGGATGCTTTGAGTATTGCTGTAATAAATCATACACATGGTTTATCCAGGGATACTATCCGATTACCATTTGGAGTCAGGAAGGAATCCCCCCTCCCCTTCCCCCTTTAGGTTTTTTGCCTTCCTCTGGATCAAATGTTAGGTGTTAGGAAAGGTTAAAAAGAAGGGTGAAAAGGTTGGACTTAATGGATGGATGTCTTTATTCAATCTCAATAACAAGTTATATGTGCAATTTGATTTATTATTCTGTCCTCAAATGGTGAGTTGTGATTGAGGAATTAAACGAGTGATATGGGATAATGGTCTTTCTTGCCCATTGTTCTTTATTTACTTTGAATGTTGTCCTGAGCTAGGAAAGTATATTAGGCCATTGGAGCCCCTATCTATTTGTACAGTGTCTATAATTGGTCTACAGGTTCATTTTTTGCAAACATATAAATTACATTTATTTGCTAAATATTATTGTATATCGAATGGCAATTGTGTTCTAATACATGTCATCTGAGGTTGGACACTCCATGTGCCATATTTCACAACAGCATATAGACATATATATGGTGGGTAAAAATCCAATAAAATACACATTTAATGATTATAATATGATATACTACAAATGCCCAGCGTAGTTACTTAAACGCCCCTTTTTGGAATTGTGCAGCTACCTGATGCAGTACATTAGGGACATTAAAAATACAGTTTACGTTCTTTCAGATGGATTAATAATTCCAGGGAGGTAGTATAGCTTATTTCCACTACCACTTCCCACACCTATGTTCTGTACATCCACCCCTACATATGTGTCTGTTTGGTTACAAATTAAAAAGTAGTAATACATTAACCAGCGATTCAATGATACCTATCAGAAAAAAGAACTTGAATTAAAATGTTTTAGAGTTTTAAAGGTGTAGAGTAAGTTGTTGCTCCACCCCCCCCCCCCTCTTTTTGGACCAGGGCCTATGAAGAAATGCTCTGCAAGAAGTGCTTCTTCCCATTGGATAGATCGCAAACTTAGGTGATGGAGGCGGAGCTTGGGCACAAACAGTTTTCCTTTAATGATAAATGTGGTCCTAGTAACAATGTGAAATCACTTTATTTATATAAGACTTTGCTAATCTACTTCTTATTGTACCATTAATGACATAGCTGAACAGGTCTCACCAAAAAAATACAGAAACACAGAATAAAATGGTTATAGAATTAATGTAAATGTACATATTTTCATATTGCTAATAGGAAGATATCCCTACATATTTATTGTAGGTAACACATTTTTTCAGCGGAGGCCATATACATCTCCACAAGACATGTAGTAGTTATATTCCAAAACTATATGTCAACAGGAATAACTAATAGCTTGAGTTTCTATCTATTTATGTATCCTAATCTATTTTTAACAATATATATTCCTTTCTGTTAAAGTGGAGGTAATCGCTCATGATTGTTCCACAAATGACAAGCATCAGTGGATTGCTTGTGGAAACAGTTTGACAGCTGATGTTGTGTATTACTGATGTCAAGATGTGTGACAACACTCATTTTGAGGGCTGTACCAGTGTCCTAAATCATAGAAACTTAAAAGTAAAATTAATCAGACTTTAGTCATGAAATGCAGATCTACAGCACGCAGGGCAAACATATTTGATGGTTAGTATGCATTAAATGGCTGAGCAATAAAACACCCCACAACGACATAATTTCATAAAACACCTGTGTAAATATCTGGCAACAAATCTGCACGTTACCAGAAGATTATCATTAAAGCGGTACACCACAAATTTTTCTATTAATCTTATGCCAATTCAGAATCTGAGAATGTCTGTGCAAATAGCAATTAAACCAGAAATTTGCATTTCAAGTTTTTTCAGCTTTAGATGTGAGCAAATGGATTTGGAAGAAGAACAGATCTTCAAACATCCGAATTACTATCTGTCAGTATGCGACGACAGATACACTATTGGGGACTACAATTTCAAGATTGCCAATATGTACTCAGCTGTAGTGTACACAAATCCTTGAATAAAGCAGCCCGGAACAGTTATAAGGGCAAGTCCAGTCAAAAATAAGCTTAGCTATAATGTTAATCACCCCCCCCCCAAACCTAGCTTTTCACATAACTAATATTTTACAATGATGCCCCTGAAGTCTCTTACCTGACACAGTCCCTCTCCGCCTAGGTGCCGCTCCCCTGCTCTAAGAAGTTGTTTGGGACAAGTAAGAGACTTCAGAGGCATCTTTGGATATATATTATTAATGCGAAATCTAGGTTGGGGGGGGGGGGTGTGTGTGGGTGATTACATTAAAGCTAAACTTTATTTTTGACCGGTATATGCCTTTAAAACAGAAAAACACAACTATTCTCTCTTAAAGGTGACATTAATAAATTTCTTTATATCAAACTCGCATATAAAAAGTTGCATTTCTAAAACACACTATCCGAATAAATCACTATGCAACAAGAGATACTATTGCTTTATTGCATACAAGGCACCAGAACCCTAGAATGATAGCGGCTCTGAGTACATTGCCCTATAGGTGTCTAAAATATGGTTATTATGTAAAAAGTATGCATTATTACAACTTCACTGAATTCTACTCATCCAAATGAGTAAAGCTTGAAATATGTTTTGCATGTTTGTTATTAATCATAGGGCATTACCTAGCTCAACATTTAACATTGCACAAAAACCCTTAGATTACTAATGAATTCAACTGGTGCATAGTAAAGAGTTTACCGTGTCTCACCTTAATATGGCCATATGTTAAAAAAATGTTAAAAAATCAGACCAATTAAACGGTATAGTAGTAATATGTGTGGTTTTAAAACCCTTTAACATGCCAGTCGAGAAAAATGAATGTATTCTTCAAAACTAAAGCTAGGAACAAAATACTGTATTTCCTGTGTGCACTGACCACTTGGATAATGTTTCCCATGGAATTAAAAAATAGCCAACATTATCAATTCTGTAAAATTTTCTTCATTTGTATCAAACAATCCACATGACTGCACAGAAGTACAGAAACAAAGCTTCAATAAATTTAATCAACCCACAAAAATGTAAAAATCCGATAACATATTTTAACATTGCTTTTAGTTTCTGGAGACTGTCATGTTCACACACTTATTGGCAATGAAAAAAGCATACACTGTTTGTATTTCCATTCTTGGCCCTTGTACTGAAAAATAATGAGTGCACCTTTAATATACAGAATGTGTAAAATTTAATTATAGATAATATACATATTCATACATATGCTGAAGGAAGGAGGTTTCAGCACAATATATACAGTTGACAGGCAGTCATTACGAGTAAGGCTCAGCAGGACAAAGTGCAAAAAGGGATATTATGGCATTCCCAAACTTGCCAAGTAAGGCCGAGGAGGCAAGTTAACAATCCTCATAGTTGGATATGTTGACTTTTACCCCAGCTATACTAACAACACTCACTAAATAATATTATATACATAAGGCTAGGCATTTTCAATTGGGAGGTGCAGTGGCGAGAATCTATATTACATCACTCAGTGAGGTCACTGAGTGACTTCTTGTATTACACTGCCCTCCCCTGTTTCCCCCTCCCTGTATTAGTCATTATATAGGAATCCCTGTTATCTTGACAGACAATGTTCGCTCCTTCTTTCTCTTTTCAATAGGAACGGTAATTAACTATTATACATATAACAGGGATTCTATAAATGATTAATACAGTAAGGGGAGAGACAGTGGTAGTGGGAAGGTTTTTTTTGCTGGCCTTATGTATTATAAGAAATATATGCTACCTACAGTGTATATATGGATTTACTTCACCTCGGAGTTCCATGACTGTAAAAAGCACTTGGCCTGCGGCCTCGTGCTTCTTTATGGTCATGGAACTCCTCGGTGGCGTAATATCCTTATATTACATTGTAGGTAGCTTATTATCCCTTATATAATTGGGTTTTTCAGCAACATAAAGATAAATTCTGTTGATGTGGAAACGGCGGGGTGGTCAGCAGTTACAAAAGGAAATATCAAAATATAATAAGTGACCGTTTCATCTGAAACACTGTGACCAACAATTGCTACGTGGAAATGTTTAGTTATATCCTAAGCTTTAAAAGTAATATAACTGTACAGAGAGACAAACCTTTCTATGTATTTACCATACAAACATTTTAATGGTGTAGTTACAATCAATACCCACTCCTAGTCAGAACATCTTTGCATAAAGAAAATTGTGATACAATATATAAAACAGCCAGCTGTATCAAATAAACTGGTGTTTTCATAGCAATAAACTAATAAAAAAGAAATACACCTTGTACAGTAAATTGTACAGATGTAGCTTGAAAATTGATTGTAAACAGGGGAAGACACATTGCAAACATCAATTATCTTTCACATTAATTGCATAAGTTTCTAAGGTGATCTATTTTTTCTAAGCTTGTTTGCTGATAGTAAAAATTGCATACCCACAATAAGAGTGAAGCTATATGAATTGCCTTGAATAACATACAGCCACTTTTTATTGGCAAAAACTGAAAGGCACTTTTCTCGATTTAAAACTTTTAATGACACGCTATTGAGGCGTCGCTGATAGGAGCAGCCCCTGAACGTCTTAAAAAGGTAATGGCTGTCTGCCAGTCACAGCTCTCTGACACTGTTACAGCTATGGAAGACAGCCCTTCAGAAGAAGCAGCTCTCCCTATTCCCACTATCCCGAAAAAAAGAAAGCTACAAAAGAAAAGGCCACTACCAGCCAACAAAAAAGATAATACTGTCACTGGTAATACTAGAAAAGGTGGTAGCTTGGGCAGGGAGGAGAAGGAGGCTGGCACCTCAGCTGCAACATTGTGGCCCTCCATGTCCCCAGTTAGGGCAACTAAAGAAAAGTCCTCAGTTATTGTTATAGGTGCAGAGACTTACAGTTCTGCAACAGTTGGGGCAAGCACAAGTGGAATTCAGCAGCCATGTGTTCAACCCCCTGGGACTGCCACTGCACAGAATGCCGAGGACAATCTTGCTCAGTCAATAGGTAATTTCTTTGATTCAATACCTGGTTTAAAAGACTGTTTATTAAAACTTGTTGGGGCTTCTTCTCCTGGTGTGGCGGTCACGCAACAAAACACGGGAGTACATGAGGCTGCCCATAAAGATGTCATTACATGTGAGACAACTCCCCTAGGTTTACACTTGTCCAAGCAAATCAGGGAGAAGATCTGTAGGGGTGATTATATAGATATATTATCACTGCTGCCAGCAGCAAAAGATTTTGCAAAAAATTAAAAGCAAGGGGATGGGGAGTTAGAAAGGCGCAGACCTATTGCCAGGACTTTCACTAACTGGTTGCAGTCATTCTGCATATACTCGAATATTCTAACATCCCATCACCCATCTTTAGGCCCAGGTCTTTTTAAACATGTCAATAATATACTAGAAGCCTATCGAAGCTACGGCGGATTAGGCTGGTTTATATATGATGATAGATACAGGCAGAAAATGTCAGTGCATAAATCCATGACCTGGGGCACTAAGGATGTGGATTTATGGTTGGGGATGATAGCGCCACGTCCGCAAACGACTGCTGCCACTATCCCAAACAGAAGTGCTACCACTAGCAATAAATATAATACATGTTGGGCATACAATGAAAATTCATACAAATGGCAAGCGAATTGCCGTTTTAAACATGAATGCTCATTCTTTAACGGGCAGCATCCGGCATTTCGTTGCCTCAAAAGAAGCTCTGGCCAAGGGATCAAAGGAAACAAGGAACAACAGCTTAAAAGCGATAACACCGGTGAAGCTACCCGCTCTAATGCCCTTTTTAAAGCGCTATCCAAACAAGGAGAAAGCGTGGATATTGGAGAGCGGGTTTAGATGGGGTTTCTGGATAACTTCTATTCCTGGCCCAGCAAACTTAGAAGTCCCACAAAACCTTAAATCTATCGCGGGTAAGGAGTCTATCGCATTGGAAAAGATTAACAAGGAACTCATTTTGAATAGAATAAAGGGGCCTTTTGAATTCCCCCCCTTGGCAGATTTTAGGATTTCCCCATTAGGCCTTGTACATAAAAAGGAACCAAATTCATATAGACTAATTCACCACCTCTCCTTTTCAAAGGGCATGTCAGTTAATGATGGCATTTCGCCTGAGTTGTGTTCAGTGAGCTATGCGTCCTTCGATAAAGCTATAGAACTAGTGAGATGCTGTGGACAAGGGTCTCTATTAGCAAAAAGCGATATACAATCGGTTTTTGGGCTCCTTCCTATACACCCGCAATGTTATAATCTATTAGTTTTCATTCAATAACGCCTTCTTTTACGCAAATGCCTGCCTGTGGGCTGTAGCCTATCCTGCTTTTATTTGAACTTTTTGCTACTTCATAAGTGGACAGTTAAGTTAATTTCAGGCTTTGATTTTATTATACATTATTTAGATGATTTTTTATTTGTGGGCCCAGCGGATTCAAAAACTTGCCAGACTCTACTTAAAACCTTTGTCTATTTATCAGACCAATTTGGAAAGAACAATTCAACCGGGCACTTGCATTCAGTTTTTAGGCATTATAATAGACACAGAAAAATGGAATTTAGGTTACCCCCTGATAAGCTTGCCAAACTTAAACAACTAATTGATGCCACATTAAGGGTGAATAAAGTCCAGCTTAAGCACTTACAATCCCTTTTAGGACATCTCAATTTTGCCACATGCATCATTCCGATCGGGAGGGCCTTTAATAAAGACTCATAGCATTGAGTGCAGGAGTAATCAATCCCACGTGGCACATCAGAACAGCAGGGAGGCAAAGGAAGACTCCTCATTTGAAAAAGTTTTTTACAACATTACAATGGTCCCTCCTGCATACAGCACGAGTTCATAGACAGTGACACATATCACTTATTTACTGATGCAGCAGCCAGTGTGGGTTTGCAGTCTACTTCCAAGGCAAATGGCTAGCAGTAGCATGGCCTGAGAGACTAGCATCTTCCCCGTTAATTCGGAACCTAGTTTTACTGGAGCTACTGCCTGTTTTAATACTGCTGGAACTGGGGCCACCTATTAAAAACATAGAATCATTCTACACAGTGATAATTTAGGGGTATTCAATGCCATAAATAATTTAGCCGCCAAATCTCCCCCATAATCACTGTGTAAGGCAGATAGTGCTTAAAGCTTTACACATGTGGATCAAGGCAAAATATTCCCTGGCCATCAGACACTATAGCTGACAAATTATCCAGCTTTCAGTTCAACTATTTCAGAAGCTAGCCCCAGATGCAGAGGCCATCGGACACTCCTGCCCAGACCATATTTGGGACAACATTTACCCACACTGCTAAAGCTCACCAGCTTTGGCTAAAGGACGTGGGATCCTACTTATCCACTGGATTGCCTGGAATGCATTTAGAACAGGACCATCAAACGTTTCAGATAGACTTGCTAGCGATATATTATCACGTTATACCAATCTCATCATCCTTAGCGTTAGCCAAGAAAAGCTAGCTGCATTTCCTTTTTCTTGAAATTTCTGGGCAAACCAGACATCACAAAAGTAAGTCTAATCAGCAATTATAAAGGGCTGGGGTCGTCAACCCCAAACAGAATACTAGAAAGCCGTTACTTTCAGTATTTTAAGGAACATGATAGCAGCACTACCCAATATATATTCAGATTATGAGACAAAAATGTTTACCCTTTTATTTGTTTTTGGCTTTTCGAATAGCAGATCTAGTTTCAGAATCCAAACAACAGCCAGGTGGCTTGCAGACAGAGGACATTTCACTATTGAAGGATAAACTGAGAATCTTATTACGTAGATCCAAAACTGACACAGCCGCGAGGGGGACACTCCTTTGGCTTGGTGTATTTCCAATACCAGCCTATGCCCAGTCAAAGCCTACCAAGAGTATAAAACGCTCAAACAAGCGAACTCTGGTTCATTCTTTAGTCATAATGATGGCTCCCCATTATCCAAATTTCTGAGTAAAGTTGTATCGGCCCTCGGCCTGTCAACCAAACATTATAAATTTCATTCATTCAGAATTGGAGCACAACTCAAGCTTCCCTACTAGGCTTAGACTCTCAGTTTATTTGCTCCTTAGGTAGATGGTCCTCAAACAGGTACAAAATATGTCCGTCCAGCCTTGTTGACAATGTTTAATCTTTTTCAGGGAGGAGGCAGTTCGCCATTTGGATTATCGGCCACTCTCATATATTTTGGGCTAGAAGAGAGCAGAGAGGAGAATATATGGTGTCAATTTAGGATTCCCCAGGCATCTGTTAGAATACGCTGGTTAGGTTTAAGAGGAGCAAGGTGGCATGACATAATGCCAATGCTAGCATCCCTGTTAACTAAATGGGCGCGCCAGATGCTTTGATTATCCATCTATGGGGTAATGAACTCAGTAAGATTAAATCCATGGAGCTAATCAGGATTATTCGTAGAGACTTAGTAAACTCCATTTTATGCACCTAACCTGATTATATATGGTCAGAAAAATTCCCCGTTTGATTTGGTTCAGAACAAAATTTAAGCCGTTGGAAAAGTGCGAAAAAAAAGGTTAACTACTCAATTGAAAGTTTGCAAAGTGTACAAATATTTTGACCTACAGACACCAAGAGTTGGAAATGCCAGGAAAGGGCCTATTCCGCCAGGTGGCACACACCTATCAGAAATAGGAACGATATATTCTGTTTGCATTTACAAAACACGGTTGAGAAGGCAATTGCCTTGTGGAGAATGGCCATTAGTAGTTTATAGGCAAATTCTAATTGGCGTGGAGGCTTTGCGGCTCCATATTCAGTTTTATTTGCTATAGTTTAGCAATTTCCTAAAGTTATAATAATACAGATGTTATAAGGCTTCCCTTGAGCGTGTGCTGAAGGTTTGGCTGTAAGAGAACTTAAGTTGACAAGCTGCTTAATAAAAGCTTGCTGCGGCCTTCTCCACATCCAACCTCTTTTTTGTATTGTTGAATGTTTCCGTGTGTACCCCCCATGGTAGCCAACAAGGTTAACCCGCTGGCCGCATGGGGGGAAGCCGCGACATTCAGGAGTGAGGTAGTCTCACCCAAACATGCTGGGCCCGGCATTCCCCCTCATTGGTGGTGGGCGGGACTGGGTGGGGGGCATGGTTAAAGGAGAGGAAGCTCAACCACAGCCGGCACACCCTGGGGAAAGGCTGTGAGGCAGTCCAGTGCGTGCCTCTTCCTTGGCCTCCCTCCCACCCTGTGATAAGGTACATTAAAAATTTATATAAAAAAAAAAAAAAAAAAAATTGTACTATTGTCGCAGCAAGGGAATATCTGTTGGAGGCTTTGCGGCTCCATATTCTTTTATTTGCTATATTTGGCATTTCCTAAAGTTATAATAATAGATGTTATAAGGCTTCCCTTGTGCGTGTGCTGAGGTTTGGCAAACAAAAATATTTGATTTGTAAGAGAATTTAATTTAGACAAGCTGCTTAATAAAAGCTTGCTGCGGCCTTACTCCACACCAACCTCTTGTGTTCTGCGTAATTATTATGTGTGGTGTTTTGTTTGTAAGAATGTTTCGGTGTACCCCCCATGGGTTTCAGTTTGGGCACTGGCCTCTAAAAGGTTCGCCATCACTGCTATATGACTGGAAAAGTGATGCAATGACTATTTACAAATAAAAGAAAAAAGGGAAAAAAATTTAACGTTAGCGACACAAGTGAGTAAAAAAACAGTCGATGTGTCCTTTAAGTCTTTCTGTCCTACTTTAAAAAAGAAAAAATTTTTAGTTTTTAGTAGCTTTATATCTGTAAGGGTGGAAACTGGTGTTGCACATTATGAGAAACTAGGTTGACAAACAATTCTAATTTAAAAATTAGAAACTTGAAAAACTGGCAGATTTAAATAGGAAATGATATCTGATCATTTTCAATATAAATCAATATACATGTCCCTGTAACAAAGTAGCCATGTTTTCTACAGAATTATTCTCAGTATTCCAAAAAGGTTTGTTGACATCCAGATAATAACAACAATTCTCAATAAAATTAGCTGCAATAGAGAGAATTAACAGCTTAGCATTGTTATCCATTGCTGAAAGTCTCTATTTTGTTGAGTACCCGAATTTCTCTTAGGGCTAGGCCATACTGATGCTCTTTTTTTAATCACAACCGATTGCGCTTTCGAAATCACATACTAGTGTGGTCCAGTGGATGTGGCCACACTAGTGCGCTGCAGTGTGTGATCCGCTAATCAGAGTGCAAGCCATCAGAATTTTTTGCGAATCATCTGGCGAGCGCAAGCTCACAGAAATTGCTCCTCAACCACAGTGAAGTGTGGCCTCAGCTTAATTACTCCAGTTTTCAAAGTGAATGGATAAACCACATAGCAGATAACTACTGATATCCAGGCAGAATAGAGAAAACTCAAACAAATGATTGAAAAGCTACCGTACATATTTTTTACTCTAATATTTGATGATCAAGCAAAAGCGACACTCTTGCACTGAGAGACACATTGCTTATAATTTGTTTTTTTTAGATTCCTAGTAATACATTGCTATAATTATTGGAGCATTTAGCTGAAATAATATTTACAGTGGCATATTCTGTAGTAGAAAGGAGCGTGCATCAAGGAGGCTTGAAATACTTGCACAGTTTAGTGAACACCATCTGAATGTATAATCCCCCCAATTAATTGGCCATTGGAATCATTTCAATACATTTGAATACATTATTATTTTTACATTGCACTATTCATTTCCAAAGTGATTTTTTTTTTTTTAACCAAAGAAGCATTATTTTCAGGGATGGCAGGGCACACTGATAGCTTCGCATTATATTAATAAGAGCCTAAAGCTTAACATTAGACTGAGACATCAAGGAGAACAGAAACTTGTGTTCTAAAATCCTAATTAGGTGATCCTAAGGTAAAGAGCAAGAGACAAACTTTATTATCTTTACCATTCTTATGACGGAATGAACTCAGAGACATCGGTACAAGTGATGGAGTAATAAGGAAAGTTTTTCTTTTAAATATGAATCTAGCACGTTCTGCTATATCAATAATTCAATCTTATCTATGAAAGCAGATACTTGTATGTTATCCTGCACAGCAGAAAACTCCTCCCTCATTTATGGACAGTTATGAAGTGAATATAGGGTCGTGCAGCGTGTCCTCTTTAAATGAGCTGGATCTCTGTCTTCAACAATAAGAAGTATGTCCAGACTTTATTTAGGTAAAGGCTCATTAGCTGTTGTTCTGCAGCTATATGCTTATTAATAGCTTCCTGCTTTATAATTTATCTTTCTAGGGGAAAAAACTTTATCTTAAAGGGCATGTCCACCCTAAAATACATTTTTGGATATAAGATTCCCCTGCCGCCCAGCCCCACCGCTCTATTTATATGTTTAGAAGCCCCCCAAACTCTACTTACCTCCCCTCTTTCCTCCGCCGCGCTCCCGGCCCTCTGCCCTGAGAAAATGCAAGCAGAGGGGCGGGACCGGCAGCCGCGTCTGTGATTGGCTGAGCGGCAGCCAATCACGGACACGGCTGCTGGCAGCTCACTTCGGTGGAGGAAAGAGGAGAGGTAAGTAAAGTTTGGGGAGCTTTCTAATATATAAATAGAGCGGTTGGGGCTGGGAGCATGGATCTTATATATTAAGGCTTTTAAGCTAGGGGAGGGGAATCGGGAGAGGGAGGGAAGGGAGGGGGAGAAGGGCTGCAGTACGCATGCCAAACTTCTCCCGGAGGCCAGGTAGGAGGCAGAGTCCTATATGGACTCTGCTATCCTCCTGGTGGGCAGTTTTTGGACTTTGGGGGGGGACTACAGGAGAACCTTATGAAGCGGGATGTGAGGTAAGGATTACACTACACTACATAATGGGGCCAGTAATTTGGGGGGATTATAGTTTTGGGGGTGGACATGCCCTTTAAAGGGTATCTCCTTCCCAAAATATAAAATTGTGTAGGGGAACTCCCTCCAATCATAAAGTGCAAAGAAACAGCCTTACCCACCTTCATTCCCCCGGCCTCTGCCTCTACTGCTATTGAACGGAGTAACAATAGGGGCCAAACCAGCAGCCACGTCTGTGATTGGCTGAGAGTTAGACAATCACAGAAGCCGCTGACGGTTATTGAGAAAGCTGAGGGAACGAAGGTAGGTAAATCTGTTTCTCTGCACTTTTCTAATGTTATAACCATAGTGTTTAGGGTAGGGGGTAACCTACACTACAGAAAAGATTATTTTTAATTTACTGCAGAGTCGAGGGATCCAGGGGGGGGGGGGAGAGCTCCCTTGTGTATGCCAGAGTCCTCCAGGAGGACAGGAAAGGGAGAAACTGGATGGCACACAGAGAGGCTCCTACTTTTCAGTTTCCAGGACTTCCAGCACTGCAGGACAACCAATAAGGAGCAGAGGAGATATTTAAAGGTGAACTAAACCCAACAAAATCAAAGCTTGTGTTAGAAAGTACTTGCCTCAAAATCCTTCTCAACAATGAAGATCCCACTCAGGAGCCTTTCCTTTTCCTGTATTAACTCATTTTCAATTCTGTTTGTTCCCCAAAGCTGAAGCTGACATTTTCCCTTGCCTGCCAGTACTTTTACCTTCATTACATTTCCTGCACCTGTGTGATTTCCACTCCCACCTCTTAACCCCTATGATGTAAGAATATATTAAATCATCAATATTCAAATTTCATAAGCGTATGGGTGGTGTAGAAAGATTCACAGATTAACACTTTCCTAGTAGCAGTGTTGTATTGTGATGTATATAGGTCTGGGTATCCAGATCTGAAACAATATATGTCTCACCTACGGTTTCCACCAAATCCGAGCATAAACATACTGTATATTGCAGGTGAAACATACAAAGACACAGGTCTAAGGTTCCCACCTTTGCATTTATGTCCTTAACATGTATGAAATCTACAAGACAAATGGCTGGTTATAATTTCTATAAGAAGCATGATGCAGGCTACATTGATTTCAGTGTAGCCATACAGCATGCATTTAAAGCAATGGTACTTGGCACAGCAGTATGTATATTTCATACGTGTTCGAGTCTTAAAGTCAAAGGTGGCCACCCTACACAGGTCTGTAGCTGTGAATAGTGCAGGTTTATTGCAAAACATGTGTGCTACTTGTTTCGGACCTACAGTACTTGTCAGGTTGAGGATGAGTGGGTCTGAAAACAACGCATGTTTTGGAATAAATCTGCACTATTCACAGCTACAGACCCGTGTCTTTACACAACTTCCAACCTGAGTTGCCAGTTCATTTGGTTTAGTAGGGACACATTTAATACATGTTATTAGCAGGGCTGCACTTGCAATTAATTCCAACTCAGTCATGCTTTGTGTGTTTTTATTGGGTGTCCATACATGTTTCACTAATCTGGCAACCCTGCCCAACATTCCCCTTTAAATTGCATTGCACAGAAATAAACACATAAAAACACAGTCTTGCAGAAATGCTCACAAATA
Organism: Hymenochirus boettgeri; assembly: GCA_019447015.1. Taxonomy (NCBI): domain Eukaryota; kingdom Metazoa; phylum Chordata; class Amphibia; order Anura; family Pipidae; genus Hymenochirus; species Hymenochirus boettgeri. The sequence continues at coordinate 79,243,229 of CM033474.1, forward strand.
TAAAGGGTTAACAAGTTGCTTCCTAAATACATATGAAAGGGTTAACACCTTTCCCCACTCTGAGCAGGAAAATCTGCTAATAATATTCAATGCTATCTCTGATGATTGGCTGGGAGACACTGGCAGGTGGGGACTCTGAGTTCAACTGTTACATGAAGCTTAGCATAAGGGGAGTGGGAAACAAACACAAACAACAGAGGTAATCCTGCACACACCTATGTGGATATAGTAAGAGTTCGTGCTGAGTGCAATGCAGACCCTGTTTGCAGGTCGTGAATCAGCAAAGGAAAAACACCATGCACATCAGTCTTAAATTCTGTGTATTTTTATTGTTGCATACACAGAGTACACCAAAGTGTAACGTTTCGGTACGTGAGCTGTACCTTCTTCAGACAATCAATTGATTGTCTGAAGAAGGTACAGCTCACGTACCGAAACGTTACACTTTGGTGTACTCTGTGTATGCACAATAAATAATACACAGACATTTAAGACTGATGTGCATGGTGTTTATTCCTTTGCGGAAACAAACACAAGGTACCTAGTTGGCATGTGCAGAAGGAGTTTTGGGTCCTGGACTACAAGGAAGAGCAACACTAGAAGCCAGCCGTGACATCATAGATTGCCAGTGTTAAGGTGGTTTTTATTCTATAGTTAATTGGGTTATACAATAATTTATATATGTTAGAATTTAGTCTATATTAGAGTTGCAATAGTAAGCTAATAATTAATAGCAAGCAGGTCATTCTGACTTTTAAATTACAGTTATGTGACATCTGTAAACTGTATTATGGGACATATGCAAGCCATACAAAGGATGATAAGGCCACCGTCAGAAGTGATAACTGTCATAAAGGGTGATTAAATAATAAGATAATAAAGGACACAAATAAGGGTTGGAAGGTTCACCAAAGTCCAATATTAATTGATGAATAAGGGGAACAAGGTTTTAACTCTCAATGATCTGGAGCTAAATTCTAACCATTGATTGGGTAAATGTAATCACCTGACTAAATATGTAACTAATTAATAATGACATATGCTAGCAATTACAAATGGTATAAATAATCTTACAATGTGACAATAAAGAGAGCAGTTTCTACCTCAAGAGGTTTAGTGTGGTGTAGTCTGTTCTCTCACGTACCTCTTACGTGATCTTTCCATCCTAACAATTAATGTCTGGTTAATGGTATATTTCTTACCTCTTCACCAGTATCCTGAAATTTTCTATAAATGATTTCTACACTAAGAGGCTGAATTCACAGGTGAGAGACAAATGGTTTTTACTAAATGACATTCTGTGGAGCTGCCTTTGTATTTTGGGTTTAGTTCTCTTTAAAAGATTTTTTTACACTACAGCAGTGGGGCAAATTTTAGTTTTGGGGGTGGACATGCCCTTTAATGCCAAATTACTTTTCATTATTGTTATAGCCATCCAACTGCTAGTTGTGGCAGATTCTCCTCAATGTACTTTATAAAATCTTTTCAAGTGTCCCTCAACACATGCATAGTAAGAAGTCTTCGTGTTTTATCTGTAATTCAGGTGACATTTTCTTTCTCCCTAATTTGCCCCAAATTGCCACATACTGGACTGCCATTATATGTGAGGAAGTGGTGTCTTTGTCCACGAAACATGTTGGGAGGAGTCTATATGGTTCCCATTTTGTTTGCACTGTATCCAAAAGTTTTAAATCTGATAGAATTTTTTTTTACTTTCTAATCTACTTTAACTACAACCGAAACATGTTGTGTGAAGTGTAAAATAACCAGAGTTATCACAGCATAGTCTGTGTAATGAATGGGTTCGCCCCATCTACCTGTGGATTTACGAAGGAAATGTGGTACACAGGATTTAGTCACATTTCTTCTATGAGAACCTAGTGGTTTAGGTCTTCGTCCTGGGTATTGGGATGTGTGGTTGGAGTATAATTCTCATTTAAAGGGAAAAGTTTACCTTTGTTTGACTGGGGGATTTAAAGCTGAACTGCTATGTTTATGCATTACATCTCTGTACATTTCTCCATTAGGTATTTATCAATAAGCAAAAGGAACAAAAATAAATAATTTCAACAAATGTCTCATATGTTTAACAAATACATTAATAAAGTAAATGTTTTACTCTTTCAATGGATTCAGTGTACAATATTCTTTTGGGAAACAACCTTACTTGTTTAAATGGACATGGTTCTTTTTCAGCTGAATGATTTTGCTATTGACATACCATGAAATTACATGTGTGCTCTGAGCTCTGGGAATTATACAGTATTACCATGTACATTGCTTCAAAGGTTCCGGACATCTGATAGGGGTTTATGTTACTAGTAAAAAAAAAAAAAAGTGCAGTAGACAAGCAAAATTAAAAGCATATCTTATATATTATGTGCACCATCATTATGAAAAGAAAATATTGGGTATCTAGTAGTCATATCCATTAGATATTCAATTAGAAGTGCACAACTGCAATTTCTCCTAAATACAATGGTCCATGCAAGTAACAGTTTCACAGTAAATTCCTCATATTAAATAACAAACTAGGTAACTAGTTTATACATACTGCAGGGATTGGGTGTTGCCGTATCATAGAGATATAGCCTTTACTACTGTGCTACCATGATAACCAGGCCTCCTTAGGCTGAGTTTTTGTCCCGATCGAGCACTCGCTACTAGTGTGTCGGGACAAATGTCTGTTGGTTGCTGACAGTACTCCGACAGTACGCACGACAGATCATGCGGCCCCATAGGGTAATTTACCAATGGGCCCAATCGCCCGTTCGTCCAAACCAGACAAAGAGGTGGCCAAGCTCGGTTGCAGCCGCCTCACACACACCATCAGATATTTACGGCCGACCGATCGATACATGTCACTATTGGTCGGGGGGCCAGGATATATCTGATGGTGTGTACCCAGCCATAAGACAGACCTGTTAATAATAGATGTATTTTGTAAGCTGCTGATTAAAGAAGCAATACAAATGGAAATTCTGTACTTTAGGTTGGTGTACTGTAGGTATTTATTGCCATGTATGGTAGTCCACATCGCCTTACATATTGAAACTTTTGTGGAGTCCGGCATGGTTGCCAAAGAAATTCTTTGTACTTCCCATTAGGGCTGAGATTGCAAGGAAGACTGTTCAATAAGATTTTCTATTTCTGTCTACAACTGCAATTAAACATACTGTACCAGATGGGAGTCAAAAAAAAATATTTTGACAGTGAAGATTAATGATTCTGATAGTGTGCCTGGAGCTTACCATCTTTCTGTTTTTGACAGCCCGCCCTCCACAGTCAATGCATATGTAAATTATCACTAAATGCTAAGTGACCAATGGGAACCTTCCTGTATAACAATCTACCAAGACTGAAAATTTGCCAAGCTCTGGGGGACATAAGGTATATGGAGACCCCTCAAATCCCCCATGACCAGTACATTATGGGATCAATAAAACATGCAAGAAACTGTTGAATTGCAGTTTCTCTAGGTGAACCTTTGCTCTGTTACCATTAAATAAAAAATAAAAAAATCAAATAGTTTGTCAAAAATATAAAATGTAAGGGACTAACCTACAAAACATACTGGATGGTGTAAACAAACAAACAAAAACTTAAATTCCAAGATATCAAAGCTAATGTCTTTGCCTATTATTAATAATGACAGTAATTTATATTTTATAATGTTTTGCATAGCAACTGTTTCTAAGAAATTTGCATCTTTAGTTGATTCTCCATAATTTCAACCAAACCCTCCCCAGAAACGAGTTTTAAAACAAAAGACAAATGCAAGTTGCCTTTTAGCTATCACGCTGAACTAATTTTAAAACAATGTACAGTATATCAGTATCACTTGATGAAGTTCACTACTAATGAAAAATTGGCATATACACAACTTGGTAGTAAATATCAGTGTAAGTTCCACTTTCCAAAAGAGATTATGGGGATGAGGCTGGCAATTTTAGACCTAACATAAGGTAGCCATTGTCAACATTTTTTAATGTATTAAAAAATTGCATTTTAATTGTATTGTTAATAGACAAAAAATAGAAACCTAATGGACAAGAACCTCATGCTTTTTCTATGACAAACATCAGTTATACAGTAATTATGGTAAGCACGTGCAAGATATACAGTGTTATAATCCACTATAATGTAAAAAAAGTGCCCATTTTGCTAAATGGTAACCTGATAAAAAGGACCTACAGTATTTAGAGTAAAGGTAGATGAAAAAAAGCAATTTGATGCCCCCATTTCCTCCGTCTTTAGGAATACTGCATGGAGACTTGGTGGCAAGAGCTATTGCTGCTGGGGAGGGTTATATATGAAAGTCTTATGCAGCCAATACCTTTACAGATACCCCATACTCTATATTTAGATATTGCTGCTGATTCAGTTGCTATACATTTCATTACCAGTTTACTGAGCATTCAAGAACTGGAAGGAAATTGATCCTGGCTGCTTTCAGGCTGGGTACACACGAGTGAATCTTTTGTCCCGGCTGACCGCTCGCCTGTGGCGAATGGTCGGTCGGTTGCATTGAAAATTGTCATGGACAACAGTTTGCCGTGACTGAACGATTCGCTGTGATTTACCACCACGTCTGATTGCCCGATCTGGATGTCAGATATCAGTAGCTGGCAATTTTTCAGCCCGACCTACCAATGTACAAAAAATTGCCTTGTGGGTATCCAGCCTTAAAGGGCATCTCCACCTTCTCAAATTTTTTTTTGATATACTGTAGTGTATCCCTTCCCACCCCCAACCGCTGTATTACCTTGCTAAAAAAAGAATCCAAACAGTACTTACAGCCCCTCGATCCAGCGTTGATCTTATCCGGCTCCCTGCCTGCCGAACTGCAACCAGGGGTCTGGACCGGCAGTCGCAGATGTGATTGGCTGAGAGGCAGCCAATCTCAGACGTGGCTGCCATGAATGAGAAGTGCCATGTGAATAAAGGGCTGTAAGTACTGTTTGGATTCTTTTTTTAGCAAGGTAATACAGCAGTTGGGGTTGGATACACTGCATGGATACACTACAGTATATCAAAGTGATTTCATATTAGGTGAGGTGCAGCCATGGGGGGACAGGAGGCAGAGACCTTTGGACAGGAAGACAGACACTACTCTTCAGTTTCCTGGACTTTGGACATGGACTGCAGGAGAACCATAAGGAGCAGGGATGCAAGGTAAGGATTTTTTTACATTATACAGTGGGGCCAGCAGTGGGTTAAATTTCAGTTTGGAGTATGACATGCCATTTAAGGGGAGCCTGTGTTATGTTCTACTTGTCAACCACCAATAGAAACTGAAAATAAAATGTCCACACTACTACTGTATGGCCATAAATATTTCGTAAACTATTTAATAATGTGCACAAACAGGTCAAAAAGATTAACTATATATATATATATATATTAAATCTAATTATATATAAGGCATGCTGTGCAAGAAGTGGTCAGGTCCCATATTTATGGGGGGTGGATCTAGACCAGCAACTGAAAGATACTTAGAAGAACACCAGTAATTAAAGGTGAAACCAGGGGTAAAAACCTAGCAGTTTAGGTCCTCACCATGGGTATTTTTATTGTCAAGGTATGCCTGACACTAAAAACCTTTAAATATTACATATTTTATATCAGCAAACCTTCTTACAATAATTTTACTAATAAAGTATGCCCCAGAGCAGGATTATCCACACAGCACCCTACGCACCTGCCTAGGGTGCAGCTTCAGTATTAAAACTCATACAATAAAAGCATAAAAAACAAGAGGGCCCGAAATAACACAAATAACTAGCGTGATCGTAATCCATTTGCCCTTCCCCCCAAAAAATTAAGAAAGAAATAAAATATAATTTTAATTTTTTATAAAAAATTTTGGGGGTGTATTGTTCAATGTGGTGCATTGTCAATATATAAAAACATTGGAAATAGTTAAAGGGGAACTGTGGTCTCCAAACAAGTTGATTTTAAATGAAAGACCAGGTTCCTACCTTTAAAACGAGCCATCAGCTACCTCTCTACAGGCTGCATAGACCAAAATATGAAGAAATAACTGATCAGAAAGTTAAGGGTTGGGAGGTTCTGAATCTGCGGTCACAATACTACTTCCTCCTTCTAATCTGTGTTTGGCACATGCTCAGTGCAGAAGAAACCAGGAAGAGATTGAGTTACAGTGACTGAAGCAGGTGTCGGAGGGGCCACAGGGGGTTTCAAGGGGACTACAAAGGTAGGGGCCATGGGTGCCAACATGGAGGAGGAGACACAGGGAAGAGACTGTCAAATAGTTTCAGAGTAGGAAGTGCAGGGGATCTGATGCTGCTACCATGTCACACATAAAAATGTAAATATCTTCAAAACTATGTAAGAAAAATAATGAAAGTAAATAGCAAAAATACTCAGGAAAGCAATTCCTATCAATTTTTGCAGTTATTTTTGGACTACAGTTACCCTTTAATCTTTTCTTTTCATTTTTAATCAAAAATGTTTCTGCATAATTCTACAGGATTGTAGAAATAATCCCAAGAATGGGTGGTCTGCATGCCTTTTTAAAGGACATGTCCAGCATTAAAAAAAATTTAAAATCTGGCAGAGCACCCCCCCCCAACCTTATTTTCACATTATTTAGAATTGCCAAAGATGCCTCTAAAGGGACTTACCTGACCCAGTCCCTCTCTGCGTGGGTGCCCCCCTTGCTTGTTTTGAGCAACAAAAAAAAAAGAGCAGTAAGGCTCTGCGCTGAAAGCTGCTCTACTTCCTAGTCACGATTGGGCGTTGTCTCGTTGAGCCTTGAATGACAGTCGCGACCAGAAAGAAACACCGGCAGAGCAGTGAGGGACCAGATAAACTGCAGGATAACAAGCAGCTTTCAAAATCTTATCAGGGACTTCCATATTGGTGTGAAGACATCTTTATATAAAATATGTACATAGAGAAAGTGAATAGTGGAGTCAGGGAGTGTGTCCAATTGGTGCAACATGCTCACAAGGCTTTTTGAAGACTGTGTGGGCTGTCAGTACTGGCAACAATATGGAAGTTCTTCTTTCTGATACCTACTTCCTACTTCTGGGGAGAAACACTTTCACATTAGAATTAAAAAAAGGTAAGTTTTCTTTAAACCCAACTGCATCTTGCTGCATTTGATCTTTCTTCTCTCCATGCAGATTTTAGGTTTCTTTAATATTGGCAAGTTGCCCACATCCCAAAGAAGGAAAGCTTACCCTTACCACTGTGCTAAAATCACCATGATTGTTTGTTGATATAATGTTCTTACTATGTAAAATGCTTCATGACCATTCACAAAGTGTCGCCTGTGACTCCAATTGCATGGTAGAGACAACAATAATAATAAAATATTGTTTTCAAACATTAAAGGAGAATTAAAGCTAAAATATAAATGAGCCTGAATGTTTTCACTAATTCCTAACTAACGAATAGCTGCATTTCTCTCTTAGAAAATCAGTGGCATTTTGGAGAAATCATCCATAATTCAGTGTTTTTTTGTGTAATTTCCAGATTTCTGCAGGTTTTCTTCTACACAGTTATGATTGGTTTTCTGACTGGTCAGTCTTTGTTAGTACTGAGGTCACAGAAAGCATAAAAAGCAAATCAAGTTTTCTGTTTCTATTCTATAATTGTATTATTGTAGAAAACACTGAAAACACAGGAAACCAAGCATGTCTGGCAGCTTTTCAGAATGTGGCTGAATACCATCAAAAATTTGGAAAACATACATGTTTAATGGACATGTACTAGATTTGTAAGTTAATATTATAATGTATTGAAGCATAGCTATTGACCCTTCCTTACAGAAAAATTGCTTAGCATTAGCCTTTTTAAAACTGGATTGAATTAGAGACCCCTATAAAACATATGACAAGTTCTATTCAGGTGCCTTTGCATGTATGTTCTTATTTGGATGGGTTTCCTCCAGGCACACCGGTTTCCCACACAATCATAAAGACTAACTGATAGGTTGTGTATGTCAAATAAATGTGCTTAGATTGATATGGAAAATGTTGGCACTATATAAATCCTATATACACTATATAAAACTATATAAACTTTAAAGGTGAATATCACTGCAAATACATATGCTTTTTAAAAAAAGAGCAGTATATTTCCATCCCAATGACCTTAATCTGCCCATTCAGCATTTTGTCTGTGTATAAATAAATGCTACTGAAATACTGACTTCCTGTTTGCAGGACCCCTAGTGGTTGAACCAGCGCCTGGGTTGATTCAGTTGCTCAGTAGAGATCAGAGCATGTTTGACCCATTCAACAGCCAATCAGTAGAAATTACTGTTAGGAACATTCCAAGGATGTGGTGCATCCTGGGAAGAAGAAGGACCATTAGAACCTGAAATGTCAGCTCACTAATGTCAACAGCAGGGAACAGCAAAGGGTATGAAATCAACTGATTTTTCAAAACGGGAGAGAATATGTAGAATAACTAGGTATGCATAATATAAACCAAACATTTTTAAAATATTGATACTTGCCACTGAACTTTCCCTTTCAGTCCATTTGATCCAATTGAAAACAACAGATATACTGTAAATTGGTTTACATTACCTTAAATATTAGACTTTAGTTCTCTTTCAATAATCATGTGACTATTCAAGGAGCAGCTGCAGGAAATTGTCTGTACATAAGCAGTTGTTTCTAATCCTTTGTTTTTTCACTACTAAACATGAAAAGAAAAAATTATTGTATTTAACCAGTCGATGCTTAATAAACAATATTGGTTACAATCCAGTCTAAAATGAATGCTACAAGCCCTTAACTCAAACAGTAAAAGGTCTCAATTTAATCCATTTATCTGAACAGATCCAATATTTTTTTTTAAAGTGAGGGTTGGATCAAGAAAAAGATTGGATCAGTAGGTAAAGTAATTCCTTATGTTCCATATAAAAGCTGCTTACATTTGTTCAATTGCTCATTGATTTATAAAATAATTAATAATTTCAACTTGGCAAAGTGACTAATGAACCTGCAATCGTCAAGTCAGGGTTTATTTGGCTTTGTTGTACAGTTAAGGGTGGAACACATCTAAATAGGGAGATGGACCATTAAGACTATTTGACTACAGTACATTAGTGATGACAGACTTGCAGACCCATGTAGCTAGTAAATAAATAACCCACATACCTCAGTTCATGATGATAACAAGCATGTTGTTAAGAAATCTACTTTAATAGAACAACCTTAAAGGGGATATAAGTTGTTAACTAGTCATATCAGTTTTATGAATTAAAATTAATCATGTTTAAGGTACCAGATGTTTTATATCCATGGGTATTAAAAGAGCTTAGGAATGTGCTTAAGACTGCCTTGGATAGAAAATCTTATTAAGTCACAATAGACCATTTTTGTACCACTTTACAAAAGAGATTATGGGGATAAGGCTGGCAATTTTAGACCTAACATAAGGTAGCCATTGTCAACATTTTTTAATGTTTTGGATGTTGATTCCATGTTACACTCAACCCCCACAAAATAAAAATAAATTAATATCATTGAGCATAATTGAACCCAAATAAGGAAGGATAGTTTAATATCTAATCAAAATTGTTGTGCAGCATCTCACAATTGTATTGCAAATAGACAAAATATAGAAACTTATCGGCCGATAAATTACCCATCCACGGGCCGAATATCGTCCGAAATGGCCGTTTGTACACATCGTGTGTTGCGGGTCAGCACCCACGATTGCACGTGTACGAACCTTTAGAGTAAAGGTAGATGCAAAAGAGCAATTTGCTGTCCCCATTTCCTCCATCTTTATAAATACTGCATGGAGACTTGGTGACAAGAGCTATTGCTGCCAGGGAGCCAATACCTTTACAGATACTGCCCTGAACGACCATTTGCCATAAGCAAGTGGTCAGCCAGGATGATTCACTGATGGTCACATCTACAATTGTCACGGGCAAGTTGTCCGTGACATAGGCAACTGCATGATTGGTTGTGATTTACCACGTCTGATCGCCCGATCTGGACGTCAGATATTGGTCGCTGGCGATTTTTCAGCCCGACCAATATACGAAAATATCATCTGGTTTGCCCTAAAAATTTCCTTGTGGGTATCCAGCCTTAAGGGGAGCCCGTGTCGTGTTCTACTTGTCGTGTCAACCACTAATAGAAACTGAAAAGATCTGATATAAAAAAAATAAAATGTCCACACTACTGTATGAGCTGCAGTAAAAAAGGAGCACATTTAGAGCTTTTTAAATTATTATTTAGATACCTTACATGTTTAACCAATGTCCCCACACAACTGCATATGGAAGAAGAGGCTGAAATGTTATTAACCTTAAATATGTATAATGTGACTGTACTGCCCAGAAACAGTCCAGTTGAGAAAGATTTACTGTTCCACAGAGAAGTGCTTTGCCATCAAGCAGAAGGTAATGCTATTATTGTGGCTGTGGGCCCTAATTTGTATTTACTAATTTAATGTGTAAATATTTAAACTGTAGTGTATTTATGTCTGGCTTCATATGTGTGCAAAAGTTAATTTCTGTCAAAAAGTAGTCCTTAAAGGAACAGAATTTTCCAGGCAAAAAAGATGTTAATTATATTTAGATGGACCCCCAAAGTAGAAAGGCGTTGCTTTTTATTATTATCCCATTATAACATAGCTGTGGTCAAGTATTTGCTCTGAAGGCTATTTTTTCTTGAATAGTGTACTAAAGGGAATGTTCACCCTTAAAACCAAAAACTAGTCAATTCTAAGTTACCAGCCCCCATCCACAGCTGAAATATTTTGCACTTTATTTCTTGCATTACTAACCGAATATTTAAGGATAATTATCTTCCCCATTCTGGCGGAGTAATCTGTCCCCTCCCTCCATGTTGTCAATCAAGGCTCTGACTGCTGACATCACAACCAATGATTGACTGCTGTTTTACATCTATGTGGGCTTAAGTTCTAAGTGGAGTGCTTCAGGGTTCGGTACTGGGGCCGCTTCTGTTTAATCTGTTTATAAATGACTTAGAAGGGGGCATTGAGAGCAAGGTCTCTGTGTTTGCAACTCTGCAGAGCTTTGGAAACTTCAAATGATATGCAAGTGCTGCAAGCAGATCTAGATAATCAAAATGGGCAGCAGAATGGCAGATGAGATTCAATGTTGATAAATGTAAGGTGATGCGTTTGGGGTTTAATAATCCTGGTACCACCTATACAATAAATAATGCTGTGTTAAGTAAATATCTAATAAAAAATAATTTGGGGGTTCTGGTAAATAACTCTGCGCATGATCAAGCATTTAAAAAGAGACACCACCAATAGCCAATGAACTGCTGCCTTGGCCATGTTGACTGAAAATTTCCATCAGCCACCATTGCCTCTGTGTACTTTATTACAGGAAGCCCGTAGAAATGTGTGGCCATCTGAATGATCTTCCAATATAGCATTTAGTTAGATCAGATTGTTAAGGTGAATGCATTTATGTAGCAGATGAAAACCAATACAAACATCCACCTCACTTTTCGATCTTGCTGGCCAACAATCCGTGCTAATATATGCAGGCATTTTCAGAATGCTTACCAGCAGTTGAACTGTAAGGCTTACCTTGCGTGGTCTATTATTATTAGGTCCACATTTAGTAAATGATGCCATTTAGCCACCAAAGAGTATGCTGAAAAATGCTGGCATCTATCAGGTCAAATTGCGGAGAAGCAAGTGCCCAGCTTGTACAATATGAACTCATCTGAACTTATTTATTTATTCAATTTCACAGACATCATTTCAAAAAAATACACTTAGGGTCCTTTATTAAGATATAAAATAATGGCAGTGCAGTCAATGAAAAAGTGCTGTATCAAGTGCATGTTTTCATTTGCTGGGTCTCGGACACAGGGAATGAGACAGGACCAAATATAGAACAAATAATCCTGCACAGTATTTAAGTGGGATGCTTTGAGTATTGCTGTAATAAATCATACACATGGTTTATCCAGGGATACTATCCGATTACCATTTGGAGTCAGGAAGGAATCCCCCCTCCCCTTCCCCCTTTAGGTTTTTTTGCCTTCCTCTGGATCAAATGTTAGGTGTTAGGAAAGGTTAAAAAGAAGGGTGAAAAGGTTGGACTTAATGGATGGATGTCTTTATTCAATCTCAATAACTAAGTTATATGTGCAATTTTGATTTATTATTCTGTCCCTTCAAATGGTGAGTTGTGATTGAGGAATTAAACGAGTGATATTAGGGATAATTGGTCTTTCTTGCCCATTGTTCTTTATTTACTTTGAATGTTGTCCTGAGCTAGGAAAGTATATTAGGCCATTGGAGCCCCTATCTATTTGTACAGTGTCTATAATTGGTCTACAGGTTCAATTTTCTTTGCAAACATATAAATTACATTTATTTGCTAAATATTATTGTATATCGAATGGCAATTTGTGTCTAATACATGTCATCTGAGGGTTGGACACTCCAATGTGCCATATTATCACAACAGCATATAGACATATATATGGTGGGTAAAAATCCAATAAAATACACATTTAATGATTATAATATGATATTACTACAAATGCCCAGCGTAGTTACTTAAACGCCCCTTTTTGGAAATTGTGCAGCTTACCTGATGCAGTACATTAGGGACATTAAAAATACAGTTTACGTTTCTTTCAGATGGATTAATAATTCACAGGGAGGTAGTATAGCTTATTTCCACTACCACTTCCCACACCTATGTTCTGTACATCCACCCCTACATATGTGTCTGTTTGGTTACAAATTAAAAAGTAAGTAATACATTAACCAGCGGATTCAATGATACCTATCAGAAAAAAAGAACTTGAATTAAAATGTTTTAGAGTTTTTAAAGGTGTAGAGTAAGTTGTTGCTCCACCCCCCCCCCCCTCTTTTTGGACCAGGGCCTATGAAGAAATGCTCTGCAAGAAGTGCTTCTTCCCATTGGATAGATCGCAAACTTAGGTGAGGCGGAGCTTGGGCACAACAGTTTTCCTTTTAATGATAAATGTGGTCCTAGTAACAATGTGAAATCACTTTATTTAATATAAGACTTTGCTAATCTACTTTCTTATTGTACCATTAATGACATAGCTGAACAGGTCTCACCAAAAAAATACAGAAAAACAGAATAAAATGGTTAATAGAATTAATGTAAATGTACATATTTTCATATTGCTAATAGGAAGATATCCCTACATATTTTATTGTAGGTAACACATTTTTCAGCTGGAGGCCATATACATCTCCACAAGACATGTAGTAGTTAATATTCCAAAACTATATGTCAACAGGGAATAACTAATAGCTTGAGTTTCTATCTATTTATGTATCCTAATCTATTTTTAACAATATATATTCCTTTCTGTTAAAGTGGAGGTAATCGCTCATGATTGTTCCACAAAATGACAAGCATCAGTGGATTGCTTGTGGAAACAGTTTGACAGCTGAATGTTGTGTATTACTGATGTCAAGATGTGTGACAACACTCATTTTGAGGGCTGTACCAGTGTCCTAAATCATAGAAAACTTAAAAGTAAATTAATCAGACTTTAGTCATGAAATGCAGATCTACAGCACGCAGGGCAAACATATTTGATGGTTAGATATGCATTAAATGGCTGAGCAATAATAAACACCCACAACTGACATAATTTCATAAAACAACCTGTGTAAATATCTGGCAACAAATCTGCACGTTACCCAGAAGATTATCATTAAAGCGGTACACACAATATTTTTCTATTAATCTTATGCCAAATTCAGAATCCTGAGAATGTCTGTGCAAATAGCAAATTAAACCAGAATTTGCATTTCAAGTTTTTCAGCTTTAGATGTGAGCAAATGGATTTGGAAGAAGAACAGATACTTCAAACATCCGAATTACTATCTGTCAGTATGCGACGACAGATACACTATTGGGGACTACAATTTCAAGATTGCCAATATGTACTCAGCTGTAGTGTACACAAATTCCTTGAATAAAGCAGCCCGGAACAGTTATAAGGGCAAGTCCAGTCAAAAATAAAGCTTAGCTATAAATGTTAATCACCCCCCCCCAAACCTAGCTTTTCACATAACTAATATTTTACAATGATGCCCCTGAAGTCTCTTACCTGACACAGTCCCTCTCCGCCTAGGTGCCGCTCCCCTGCTCTAAGAAGTTGTTTGGGACAAGTAAGAGACTTCAGAGGCATCTTTGGAATATATATTATTAATGCGAAATCTAGGTTGGGGGGGGGGTGGTGGTGTGGTGATTAACATTTAAAGCTAAACTTTATTTTTGACCGGATATGCCCTTTAAAACAGAAAAACACAACTATTCTCTCTTAAAGGTGACATTTAAATAAATTTCTTTATATCAAACTCGCATATAAAAGAGTTGCATTTCTAAAACACACTATCCGAATAAATCACTATGCAACAAGAGATACTATTGCTTTATTGCATACAAGAGCACCAGAACCCTAGAATGATAGCGGCTCTGAGTACATTGCCCTATAGGTGTCTAAAATATGGTTATTATGTAAAAAGTATGCATTATTCTACAACTTTCACTGAATTCTACTCATCCAAATGAGTAAAGCTTGAAATATGTTTTGCATGTTTGTTTATTAATCATGAGGGCATTACCTAGCTCAACATTTAACATTGCACAGAAACAACCCTTAGATTACTAATGAATTCAACTGGTGCATAGTAAAGAGTTTACCGTGTCTCACCTTAATATGGCCATATGTTAAAAAAATGTTAAAAAAATCAGACCAATATTAAACGGATAGTAAGTATATGTGTGGTTTTAAAACCCTTTAACATGCCAGTCGAGAAAAAATGAATGTATTCTTCAAAACTAATAGCTAGGCAACAAAATACTGTATTTCCTGTGTGCACTGGACCACTTGGATAATGTTTCCCATGGAATTAAAAAAATAGCCAACATTATCAATTCTGTAAAATTTTCTTCAGTTGTATCAAACAATCCACATGACTGCACAGAAGTACAGAAAACAAAGCTTCAATAAATTTAATCAACCCACAAAAATGTAAAATCCGATAACATATTTTAACATTGCTTTTAGTTTCTGGAGACTGTAATGTTCACACACTTATTGGCAATGAAAAAAGCATACACTGTTTGTATTTCCATTCTTGGCCCTTGTACTGAAAAATAAATGAGTGCACCTTTAATATTACAGAATGTGTAAAATTTAATTTATAGATATATATACATATTCATACATATGCTGAAGGAAGGAGGTTTCCAGCACAATATATACAGTTGACAGGCAGTCATTACGAGTAAGGCTCAGCAGGACAAAGTGCAAAAAGGGATATTATGGCATTCCCAAACTTGCCAAGTAAGGCCGAGGAGGCAAGTTAACAAATCCTCATAGTTGGATATGTTGACTTTTACCCCAGCTATACTAACAACACTCACTAAAATAATATTATAATACATAAGGCTAGGCATTTTCAATTGGGAGGTGCAGTGGCGAGAATCTGTATTACAATCACTCAGTGAGGTCACTGAGTGACTTCTTGTATTACACTGCCCCTCCCACTGTTTCCCCCTCCCTGTATTAGTCATTTATATAGGAATCCCTGGTTATTCTTGACAGACAATGTTCGCTCCTTCTTTCTCTTTTCAATAGGAACGGTAATTAACTATTTATACATTAAACAGGGATTCCTATATAAATGATTAATACAGTAAGGGGGAGAGACAGTGGTAGTGGGAAGGTTTTTTTTGCTGGCCTTATGTATTATAAGAAATAATATGCTACCTACAGTGTAATATATGGATTTACTTCACCTCGGAGTTCCATGACCTGTATAAAAGCACTTGGCCTGCGGCCTCGTGCTTCTTTATGGTCATGGAACTCCTCGGTGGCGTAATATCCTTATATTACATTGTAGGTAGCTTATTATCCCTTATATAATTGGGATTTTCAGCAAACATAAAGAATAAATTCTGTTGATGTGGAAAAGGCGGGGGTGGTCAGCAGTTACAAAAGGAAATAATCAAAATATAATAAGTGACCGTTTCATCTGAAACACTGTGACCAACATTGCTATGTGGAAATGTTTAAGTTAATATCCTAAGCTTTAAAAGTAATATACTGTACAGAGAGACAAACCTTTCTATGTATTTACCATACAAACAATTTTAATGGTGTAGTTACAATCAATAACCACTCCTAGTCAGAACATCTTTGCATAAAGAAAATTGTGATACATATATAAAAACAGCCAGCTGTATCAAAATAACTGGTGTTTTCATAGCAATAAACTAATAAAAAAGAAATACACCTTTATACAGTAAATTTGTACAGATGTAGCTTGAAAATTGATTGTAAACCAAGGGGAAGACACATTGCAAACATCAATTATCTTTCACATTAATTGCATAAGTTTCTAAGGTGATCTATTTTTTCTAAGCTTGTTTGCATGATAGTAAAAATTGCATACCACAATAAGAGTGAAGCTTATATGAATTGCTTGAATAACATACAGCACTTTTTATAGGCAACTCTGTAAAGCACATTTTCTCGATTTAAAACTTTTAAGACACTTTGTTTTACTGCCCATCAAAACACATATAAATAGGGGAAAGGGAAAATAAAAATCAGTATGGTAACAAAATCATTATTACAAAAATAAGGGGGGTGGGGGGTGGAGTCTCGACAAGATGCAGGATCCAGAAATAATTAATTGAGAGGGAAAAAAAACAACTTTTTTTCTTATTATGCAACGACAAAAAATAAAATATTTTTTTTAAAAAAAAGTACAGTGACCTTTCTTTTCAAAAGGAAAACATGGGAAATCTAAATTACGGCAGTGCCATAAAACACAAGGCATTGTTGGCATGTTATCATATCTGACTGCATCCCACAGAATAGAGTTCATCTGCACTAATATTGTGCAAGAATAACTTATTTACCTTATTTTTATAGTAGCATAACTTACTGAAGATCAATTGTGGGATCAAACAGGTAAACAGAAACAGAAAACAAAAACACAAAAGCTTCATGTCTGTTCAAAAGATCCAGGCATTAATTGACCTGCGCTAGTATCATGCTCGTAGAGTCCATTGTGGCTTATCCAGTGAATATAACTTCAATTTTTTTTATCTGAAGAACAGTCCATAGACATAGTAAACAAGTCTGCCTCATATAGTTTTTTTGTTTGTGCAAGTTTTTTAGCTGAAAAAATGTACACTAAAATGTTACCGACAGTACATAAGATGGAATTGTAATTAATAATACCAGTGAAACATCTGAATAAAAATAATACTTTATGATAAGTCTTTCATTTCAGCAGTAATGTCTGTATTTCCTTCACCAGTTAGATCATCTTCAAGCTTAACTGGAAACAATGTACTAGTACTTTTGTCCTGTGCAGTCTCTTCACAATCTTTAGGTAATTCCTCCTCATCATAATCTGCCACATCAACTTCTAAGCCAGAATTGTCTTTCAGCTTTCCGTGGTGTTTAAGATAGTAACGCTGATTCTGGAAAAACTTGATAATGGTGTATTTGGGTAGATCAAGCTGGGCAGACAGTGTATGAATTGCTTCTTCATCAGGGTATAGACCCACATCTTGAATGAAGCTTTGTAAAATACCAAGGGCCTCAACAGAAATCTTTGTTCGTGGCCGGGACTGTTGGCGGTTTTCATCTTCTGTCTCGGCTGGGGATGCTAATGTTGGCTGTCTTGGTGGCAATCTGGGCCCAGGTGGTTGGGGCTGTTGAGGTTGTGGCTGTTGCTGCTGCTGATGTTGCTGTTGCTGCTGCAGAAAATAATATAAACCCAATGTAAATTAACACATTTCTCATTCAACGTTACTATCTCTATCAGTTTCTCTGTGAAACTCAGAGACGTACAGTCTCAG
The DNA here is from genome assembly GCA_019447015.1 of Hymenochirus boettgeri. Taxonomy (NCBI): domain Eukaryota; kingdom Metazoa; phylum Chordata; class Amphibia; order Anura; family Pipidae; genus Hymenochirus; species Hymenochirus boettgeri. The sequence continues at coordinate 79,261,095 of CM033474.1, forward strand.
TCCCAGCTGTATCAAACCTTGGAATTTCTTACACATACTGTATAAACAACTGGAAATTCCTTTACCTTGATGGAGAAATAATGTCTATAAAACGCTATACCTATGATTCCTGTAAGCTATTTGCTTAAAAACCTGACGCCATACTTGAATAAATACATTTCTCAAATGTCAGTGTATGACCAGCTTAAAGGGTATGTCTATCCCTACATTTTTTTTTTACTATGTGTAGGGCTCCCCTGTGCTTGCCAGAAACCTCTCAGAGGACAAGGAAGCAGCAGGGACCGAATGACTGACAGCTCCTACAATTCACTTTCTGTACGGTAAGGATTTTTTAACACTACACAGTGGGGCCAGTAGTGGGTTAAATTTTATTTTTGGGAGTGTACTGTCCATTTAAGACTTCATAACAGGAATAAGGCAAGTGATAAAGGTCATTGTTTAATACATATTTGGGGATTCTGACTATGCTTCAATTAAAAAGCTAAAACTAATGGTTCCAAAAACCCTTTTACTCAAGCCTTAGTTTACATATAGTTCATTAAATAGCTTAACAAATATTTTTTTACTGACCTGAATCTGTTCTGCAGACACATGAATCATGTGAGATGGCCTATCCCCATGTTGATGAACTGCATTGCTCTCCTGCTCATAAATTACATCTCTTTCAGCCTGGGGAAGACTAAGAAACCTTCGAATCATTGAAAGATTCTCCCATAATGTCCTGTTTTCTGGTGAAGGATCTTCTTTCCATCGCAACAGTTCACAAAGCCACCCCTTTAAAAATGTCCAAAAAAACAAGTGTGTTAAATTGTGACTATTACCAGTTTGTGTCATAATTGTACACTTAACTTAAAATTTTCTAATTTCACTATAAGTATAGCCTAACAAAGGCTTAGGATGTAAATAAAATACTATCGGCCTTATTTAGTTAATGGTGTATAATTTTGCTGAGCTGTTAATTTGTCTCAACCAATCAAATGTTACATTTTAACAAGGTCTACTACAGTTAGTACATTTAATAACTTTCGATTGGCTGTTGCATATAAACACAGGTACAATTTTACACCTCTTATTGAATAAGGCTTTTTATGCATATTGTTGACTGACCAACTTTTACAAAACCCGGCCACTTGTCAGCGAAGGACCATCTGTATAATTTTACAAACTCCTCTCATTTATTTTCACATGCTCATGACCGTGTTATGCAGTTACGTGAGAATTGCATGTCAATGTGGATGGCCACATTGCATGTGCTGCACTGCATTTTCAGAGCGCATGCGATCACCAATTTTTTTTTTTGCGAAACGCGTGCGCTCTGATGCCAGACTTTTACTGGAAGTGCGTGGCAAAGAGACAGTATCACGCTTAAAACGCGCGCCAATGTATGCAAACTTTTCATGCATGTTGCCATCCGTTCCTGTGTGGCCACAGCATAACTCAGTATAATGTGTTCTTTTGCTTTGTTGTAATAATGATAAATGCAAGATAATTGAAATAGTGTTGTCTACCACTACAAATTGTAAAAACATTTGTAGAAGAATACAGGCATGAATGTCTGATCTAAAGGATAATCTGGAACTCTGGGGGGTAAACTTTTCTTTATATGTGCAGGATGATAACCATCAAACCTTAACAGTTGATTCCTGTCGGTGGGCTTACCGAACAGCTCAGAGGCAAAATCATTCTCCTTAATAACCAGGACATCCAAAAATGATATTCTGGACTTTTTAAATGTCATGGTGAATTTAATGGTGAGATGTACCATATTCAGATAGTGATGAACACAACATCAATGAACCTCCACCAGACAATACAATTTCTGGTGAAGGCATCAGCACTGAAGACGTGCTCCACCTCTAGATGACACATGAAGGTGCTAACATATGAAGGGTATGAAGTAAAACCAAATAGCTGAAGCATCACTATCTATATGAACATATATAGGATGTTAACCTGTGTGTTGTTGGAGAATTGTGGCTTAGAAAGTGCCGTACTTTGAAGTTCCAATCACCAGTTTGGGTAAGTACAGGTCAATCGGAAGATGCGCTCTGCTTGAAGCAGGTGTTCTTCATTGGAATTAACAAAACTGATGTTTGTTAGGTAAGAGTTCTTAGGTAAGGCCAGGGTTGAGGATGTAGCTTTTTAGGTCTTAACCCTAAGTACTTATACTTGTTTCCCCAATAAAGCTAATATAATGGAAAACACAGCAATCACCAAATACAATGTTTTTGGATGAATGAATTAAGAAGGTGCGCTGGAACATAGGATTAGAAAATACAGAGATTAAGGCTACATTCACACTTTTGCAATATAATGTGGTGAAATTGCAACAGAACGCGTAGCCAACAGAAGTGAATGGTACTGGGCCGCTGCAATGTAGTGCTTTGTAAAAATTAAAAAATGGATGTCATTATGTGATAACACAGAGGAGCCTCATACTAAAACGCTAGTGCGATGTTCCTCTGTGTAACACACACCCGTGTCAAAGCGTAGCCTAATACATCTCCACTGGAAACCCCTACCGTGTTAATTTATACTAATTTTCTACTTGTTAACATACCCTTTAAACAGTTAACAGTTTTTAAAATATGCTTTGTGTTGGGCTCTAATGAAATCATTGCAGCCCCTGATCAGGTGCTATTCATTATTTCATTAATCAGTGGGAAATACTTGATTCAGGGTCACGGAGATGGTTTGCATTGCCCTGAAACTCCCCAAATAATAGAAATATTTTGCCAGACATAATGTAACACTAGTCAGCAGACAATAACATACACATGCAAAAATGCTAATAATTAATCAGTGTAGGTACACCGATATGTTGTAGACAACACTTGTTCAGTTTTAAAATAATAAGACAAGTTATGTATGCAAATAAACACTAATCAACCATATAGACAGTATAATGAATCTCTGTGAATCTAATTAAAATGGATGAACTGGCAAGCTTGTGCATTTATACTGAATGCATACAAAATCCATAGATCTTTTGGCTGATCAGCTCTGCGCTGCACAGAAGCCAGCACAGTCTGCATTGTTATAGAACGGATTACTCAAAAGCCATTGAGCGTTTACAACTGCACCTAAATAGATTATGAGATAGTAATACCCTGCAGTCAGATACTTATTCTGTTTCATAGGTTAATTGTAGTGTTATATCTTTTAACCTATTTAAGTTATAAGCCTTAAAGCTGGGTACACACCATACCAATATCATTTTTCAAAAATGAGGCTACACACAGACCCTTTATAGGTATAGGAAGAACCTTTAGGACAGACACATTCCCTTTGTCCGCGGCAGCCTCCCTATACTTTAGTACAGGGGGGCAAACTGTCCAGAGAAATTTTCACAAGGCAACAATTGTCCCTGGGAACGATTGTTAACACAGCACACACTTTACCCTTATAAGATAGGTTTACTCAAAAAGTAAACCTATCCATTTTTTTGCATTAAAGAATCTAAACTATAGCATGAATGCGCCACTTTAGACGACAATCTTACACTTTTAGTGCCTCCCATCAGCATCTCTTCTCTTATCTGGATACTAAACAATGCAGAAAGGAGACGCCACACATGTTAGATTGTTGGCCAAAGTGGTCAATTTTTGTTGCCTGCTTTGCTTGACAGCATTTTATGTGTGTACAAAGCCTTAATTTATAAAACATACGCATAATCGCTCTTAAATTGTTATTGTGCAACAGCCCCTGAACCATCAAGCATACCTACTTATGTGTATGGGAGCTTGTTATAGGACGTGAGCTTACATAAATTAATAACACTGTGACCCCTACAAAAATGATGATTTACATTAAGTCTGGTGCATAAAGCAGTATGTAAGCCTTCATGATCAGTGTGTCCAATACCCTTATATTAAAAGGGAGCAGTTCAGCACATCTGCCCACACCTCGGGTAAGGATACTTGCTAACTGTGCATGGGCCCGGGTGATGTAATATCCCGATCTGCATGTTTAATTTAAATCTGGAACTTACAGAAGATAAAGTGGTAATCCATGGAAATTATATCCTTATAAAGGTTAAAGCTAAACATTTAACTGGCTTCTGCAAATGTCAATAACTATGGGTGCTTGTTTGTTCACAGCATACATTTACAACATTGTTGGTCTCACTTAATGCAGATAAATACTGTAGCAGGCAAAGCATGGCACAATATAAAAGGTATTTTGCCTATGGAATTGATTAGTAACCACATGAAGCTGTAAATTAAGTAGGGTTGCAACTAATATTGCAAAAAGTCAAATCAGATTCAGCTTCTTGTTATTTGGTGAAGTGTGGTTGACTCCATGAAAGGGACATGTAGCACTAACTGATCAATTAAAATTGTCAGGTCCTTTCAGGGCATGGATGGAAATATCTATGTGCTGCACTTATTAGACTATATTCCAAATTTGAACAATCTATACAACAAATTCTATTCTATTTTAACATATTGGAACAAACTTGGTGAGTAAATGTGGGCCTGATGGCTCTGAAGATGACCTGCAATTATTATTACTTCTGGGTTTGTATTACATTACATAACATATGGGGAGGATGCAAAAGTTTGCTCATGCTATTAAATTTGCAGCAGCCAATCAGATGTCAACTTTTTACTGTCTTGTTGCCGTTATCTAACATCCGATTGGTTGCTTCGTATTTATAGCGTGGGCACCTCAAATGTCATGCTATTTCTATAGTATTTCATGCTGGCCCCAATAAGACACCTTGTGTTCATTACTGGTCAATCTTGAATATAATTCAGTTAATTAAACACCAAAGGGAAACAGGGAAAAGTGCAGCTTAGTTCAAACAATATACAGTATTTTGAGTTAACATATGGCAGATGGTAAAACCGAAGTTTGTTATGCTAAATAAAATTTAAAAATTGCAAAAAGAAGGAGAAACATAAGTAAATTATTTGAACTTCAGTATGTCACCAGTTCTAAACTGTCAAAGTTTTTTTGACACCTTCTGTTCTAAACACTGTTTCTATTCAAAATTCTGCCTTTAGTTCATGCCAGTAACCTTGTGCCTCCCCCTTTTCATTAATTGATGGAACAAGTTGCACATGAACTGAAAATGCCATGCAGATGAATTCAAACCTGCTACATACAACACAAATCTTGCAAAGTTATGTATTGTAAAGGGAATTTTATTGAGATATAAAAGGTCTTAATTCCATCTGCCACAGAAGAAACATTAGGCACTATGGAAGAAAGATCACATTAGCAAATGTCTTGCAACAATCAGCAAGACAGCAGTAAAAATGAAAATAGCATTAAAGGGCTATTATAAAATAACCCCTCTCCCATTAAAAGTAACCATAGTGAATACCTTAAATGCCAGGTCCTCACCACTAGGGAGGGGGCAGGGCCTGAATATGGTAGTGAGCACAACTTCTGAGAAGAAGTAAGGGAGTCGCAGAAAAACCTTGGGATGAGGACCTTGATACTTTTTAAAGGATAACTGTATTGCCTCAATGCATTTTTAAAAATAATTGCTTTAGAAAGAGTAAAGCAATTTCCCCCCTGATTTCGAGCCTCTCTCTGCCTTCAATTAGCCTTGCTGTAAAGGGGGCGTAACAGTTCTGTCTGCCTCTAACTGGCACTCAAAGCTAGCATGCAAGAAAACACTCCTACACCCATCCTTGATCAGCTTGATTATGTAGGCTGTATCCTAGCAAATGGATATTTCAAGTTTGTTTAACTGGCAGAGGAGAAGGAGAGAGGTTATAACAGACATTCCCACCAGCAAATGACACGTGATATGTTAATAATGGCCCTGGGCCGTCTAGGCTTTTAGCACTCGTCTTTGCTGTGTGATATCTAAGGAAGGGCAGCCTAGCTGTAAATGTGAGTAAGTGATTTCAGCTGCTGGAAATGTGGACATGTAATGGGGGTGATTTTTTTTTATATTGTTGTCCTTTGAGGGGATGTGGAGGATTAAAAAGTGTATTTAACAAGTTAAAAAATATAAAAGATCTATTTTTTTTCCCCAAAATGTCGGCGAAAAAGGCACAGAACTGCCCTGCACAGAAAAATGCATGCCTTTTTGCTTGGCATTTCTCTGTGCTCTAACGATTTTCTTTACCTATCGAAAAAATTAAAAACAGAATAGATCACAACAGATCGGAACACACATTGTGGGGTCTAGATCATTTGATTTACATTATAAAGGCAAAACGTGAACAAATCACAAAATGATACAAAAAACACAACACTGGAAAGGAAACTACACTATTTAAAAAAGTCTGGATATTTTAAAGGAAGTGTTAATTGGAAACAACCACCACCATTGGTCAAATACATAACAAAAGTTAACTATCAAAACGAATATATAAGTGCAAAAAAGTTTAACACAAACTACATGATGTAATGAAAAATGTTGTACAACACCTTCATGTATATCTCAGAAACAGAAATGAAAGTTAAATGGATATACAGGTTGGAGTAAAGGTGTCCATACATTAGAACTCACCACCCGACCAATTTCAATACATTCAATGAATTTTTGAACCGCCTGTCCTGTTCATTTTCATGACCAACATACGATCATGATGGTCCCACCTACCCCATTTATTTTGTGTTTGTATGTTGGTCCGAAAATAGAACGGGAAAGGCTGCAGCAAATTTATCCCTTAGTGGTGGGAGTGTGGCTTTGTTTTGTTTTTTTTATTTAGTGACACACAACTACCGTGTCAGATGCCTCTAGGCCCTCATCTGTCCAGATAACTGTAACCAGGATAAATGTCATTCATCGCAAAAGTAGCCACTGCCGACAGTTCTCAGTAGAGGACTGCACGATCGACCGTGGTTTTCCTACCTACCCGAATGGTTTGTTGTGCACCCATCTGTTTGAAACTCAGACAAGATATACTGTATGCACACATGGGTCTAAAGGGAAATAGATTGTTAAAAAAATATATTGCTATATGGGTGATAAGGATCTTTAAAAAAAAAAAAAAAAAAAGTTGTGCATCTCTGTGCCCTAGCAGATGACCTGGGTCACTAGTTTCTAGAAAGGGCCCTAGTTTTAAACATAATTATTTAAACACTAAATTTTTTTCTGAATTTCAGGAGAAAGATTTTCTGAATCTTTCTCCTGAATCTACAACAGCAACAGTGTTTTGCAAAGTTTTTTTTTTTTTATCATGGTGCTATCTTTTTATAAAAACAGCCTTATCTCTAATGGGAGAATTAGTTAAATAATGGTTAACTGCAGGAAATATTATTATAATACTTTCCCTCTTTGATAAATTTGATAATATTTAACTTAAAAAAACAAACAAAAAAAAAAAAATCCTTTTCATACAAATTTCTCATATATATTACAAGAAAAAAAACATTACAATGGCAACAAGGATTTGAAAGTATTTTACATTTTATACTAGGTTAAAAGGGTAAAATGGTATTTAAATATGTCAGGTTTCATCATCTCTACCATTTTTTTGGTGGCAAAGTGGTATTGATTTTTTCCAAATGGTTAAAATTAACTATTTTACAGAAGGTCATTATTTGATTAAATACATTAGAGTTAAGGGCAAAAATGAAGCACTCTGTCTTCTTTAACCATATAAATCACAACATAATTTAATAGAAAATATGCCTTCACGATAAGTAAAAAAAAAATACAACTAGAGACTGCGAAAGACCTTTCCCTCTCTATATGTTTATTGCAGTGTGTACAACAAAAATGTTATAGAAATTATTATATTTTTGATTATGGGCATGGTGGTTCAATGGTTAGCACTGATGCCTTGCAGCTCTGAATCCAGAGTTCGAATCCACCCTTAAACACATCTGCAAGAAGTTTGTATGTTCTCCCCATGATTGCGTGGGTTACCTCAAGGCACTCCTGTTTCCAGCTGATAGGTTGTATGTGTCAAATAAATGTGCTTAGATTGTAAGCCCTTTAGGACAGGGCCTGATGTGAATGTATACATGTAATTGTAAAGCACTACAGAAGATGCTTACACTATATATATCCACAATAATAAAAATAATAATAATAATAGATTATCACTGGGATCATTTGTTTTTTTAGTTTAGTATATTAGTGTATTCGCCTGATGGAAACAGAATATGAAGTTCTTAACCCTATTTAAAAAATAAAATCCAGAACAATTCGGTAAATCCTTCATGGGGTAGTTAAGTACAAATACATATACTTTTTTAGGGTTATTTCACTAACCCTAACTTTCCCATCTAGATATTTCTTTGTATGGAAATGAATGCTAATAAAGTACTGATTTCCTGTTTTCAGAACACCTAATAGTGTCTATTATGGTCTTACAAGTAATTTTATCTACAAGGTAACATTTAAATGTGTCTTTGTTGCCTATAATAAAATAACATTTGTTTAACTGCAACAATAATAAAATTTATTTTTGAAAATTTAATGTAGAATAGTTTATTTAGTTATTAATGTATTGACCTGAATTCTATTGCTTGTTGGTATTGGCACAAATTTTCCTTATTCTGCCTGGGAAGAACCCACCAAATCCTCAGAGGAATGTAGTAGGAATATGCCATGCGTGTAGTAATTTATGGCAAATTTAGTCAATTATTATGTGATAGGATCAATGGAACAAAAATAAACATTACACGTATACACTTAAAGGGGAACTGTGGTCAAACAAGGGCGGTCTTCTACCTTTAAAATGAGCCATCAACCACCTCTCTACGTGTTCCACAGCCCAAGATATAAAGAATTTAATGACCAGAAATTTAATGGGTGGGAGGCTAACATGTGACATTCCTAAGGCTGCTCCTCCACCTCGCCTCCGTCAAGCACAGCCTCAGTCTTCAGTGACAGGACAGGAGACAGGAAGTCCCTACCCCCCCTGCTGTGTTAAGATTCCCACAGAGAAGGTAAGGGAATCTACAGCCTTACTCTCGCACCATGTGAAAACAGCATTTTCAGGCACAGTTCTCACACAGTCTGAGTGACCTGCGAATGGGCGGGGCCGCAGCAACCATGACTGGGCGGGGCTAAGACAACCATGACTGGACGGGGCCACATGGGGCTGTAAGGAAAGGGGCCAAGGGGGGTCTGCAAATGGAGGGGCCATGGGGTCCATGAGTGGGAGGGACCAGTAGGGCTTGCAAGAGGAGGGGGCTGCAAGGGGAGCAGAAGACACAGGGCAGACTGACTGTCATCCACTGACATGATTTCAGAGCAGGAAGCAGGAAGTACTGGGGACCTGGTAGTGCTGCTGCCATATCACACACAAACATGTAACTATCTTCAAAACTATTCAAAATAAACAATGAAAATAAATAAAAGTTCTCAGGAGAGCAATTCCTATCAATTTACCTAAAGTCATTTTGGACCACAGTTCCCCCTTGAAGCATCCAAGAACAGCAACACTTCTTCAACCAAGAATCAACCTTGGTCGCATGGTATATAAATAGTGTCTGGCTATATGCACTGTATCCATTTTTTTGTACCCTGAAAAACCACATAAAATCAATTAGGCAGCAAGAATAAGGTAACTGAGGGAATCTGGTTTACCTGTAAATATTTTAAGGTAAGACACTGACTGATTTTTATAATCCTGTTAATAACACCAAAAAAAGTCTAAGAGAGCAGTTTATAAAACCTCTCTTGTTTTTGGGTGGATGCATAAAAGGTTATTAAACATGTTTAATTGTAATGGGTACCAGCAACTGCTTATAAAAAAAACAAAAAAACATTTCTGAATGTAGTAAAAATCCAGCCTCATTCCAGTCTATGTTCAACACTACAATGCAATGTTTCTTAACGAGAGGTCTGGGGACCCCAAGGAATCGATGACAGGTTGCTAGTGAGGAACTGTACAGATACCACCTTGGGATGAATCTGAGTAGAACTATATATATAGATTTATTTATTGATCTCTCCCTTAGATTTGTATAAATTATATATTTTGATGAATTGATGATTGATTGAACTAAAAATATCTAACAATTGTTTTATGTAGGGTTACCTGACACATGAAAATTGTTCCAAGGGTTCCGCAAGGATAAAAGGGTTAAACACTGATATACTGTTTATATTTGCAGTTTGCTGTGACTTCTTTAAAGACAGTGCAAGAAAAAGTTAAAAGGTTGCAGTTCTTACTTCTCCACATGTGGTTTATCATTTGCAAAAGAAAAAAAAAAAAAAAAAAAGAACAAGCTGTTTGTGGTTAAACTGTCTAATCGTCTGTTATCAACCTAGCACTGCATTTAAAATGTACAGGATACAGCAGCATCTATGTCACATTAGATGGAA